>JASDQU010390407.1:0-11027 GCA_032191745.1 Picea mariana | reverse complement strand
AAGTCAAACCAACTACTAGTCACTTCACAATGTGTACAAGGTGTGAACAAGCTCATGCAAACTGCAAGTGGAACCTTCTAGAGTGGCATACCATCTAATGGCCTAGAAAAGAGTGCACATGTGTGAATGGGTGTGAATGGATGAGGTAGATGGTCAAAAGCCTAGGGCACATGCTTAGCTAGCCCCTTAGTCAATTTAAGGGACAACAACCTCCCCAAAGCATGTGCCAAAGGATAAGGAAGTGATATGAATAGGCTAGCATGTGTGAACAAGGCTAAAATGAGGCTCAATGAATTGCCATAAGGTAAATAATTAAATATTAAGTGGGTTTCCTCAACATGTGTGCGAAAAGGATAAGATTGTGTTCCCTAGTAATAAATCAGCAATAATACTTAGAGAATAGGCCTTAATGAAGAATTAAACATTAGAACATTGATAGGCTAATAATTGAGCACTCAACAAAAGGTTTTAGGATTAATTAAAATATCCTAAATCAGTTAAGTGTGTCAACATTAAATTAGAATATTTTAATTTCCTCTTATGGGTGTGGAACCCCCTCACAAACCCACAAGACCCATCATCTTGTCCATGAGGCCCTAGCCTCATTTCTAGGCCGATTTTGACTAAACGAAAGGAAAAATTGGTGCCAACGAAAATTCCCACATGCCTAGCACCTTGGCCTCTAGTGGGAATACCTCCTGAAGCTACAAAATCAACAAGTAAAAGGTAGAGATGCGATGTGATACACAAACTACCTAGGTAAAATGATGAAGTGTGATGAAAATGTAAGGGTGAGGTGGGTTCCACCTGGGAAAAAGTGATGATATGCTTCTAATACACAAATTACTTAATTATTTAGTTGTACAAGTCGGCCCTATTGTGCCAACAGAAGAGAACTATTGTTGAGGCAACCAAAGCTCTGATACCATGTTTAATTTTTTGATGCTTAGTCCATGCACATGTTGTTCATTTCAATTTAGCATGTATTTGAACCATAAACAATGCAACAATACCATATACAATAGTTGCAGTAACCAAGATCACAAGAAGAATAACCATGCACAAGAACACAAGAGTTTATCCTGGGAAAACCCTTCTCAATCAAGGGAAAAACCCAACAATCCTTTTCTATAGAGTCAAGAGAAGATCCCCCACACCATAAACCCTAGACCACACCAGAGGGTGCTTCTATGACCTTGAAACTTGCACCAAAGAGAATTGCGCACTTCATCCATACAACTAGCTTGAGAGAATGTTACAATGAAGTGTGTGTGAGTGATCCACAATGGGGATCTACTCTCTTATTTATACAAGACCTAACACAACAATAGGTGTGTCTATTGGCACAATAGGGTCGACCTATACAACTGAATAATATAATTAATCTTCACACAATATTAATATCTTTACATGGTGGGCCGACTTGTACCCTTTACACAATTAGGGTTACATAGTAAATCTTACTCTTAGACAATATAGCAAGGGATCCACACATCCTCCAGTGCTCAGCCACTAGGGACACGTCCACTTGAGCTCAACCACAGGGACGTCACTCTCAACAGATCAACTCAACTAAGTCCATAGGAGTACCATCTGGAGAGCCATCTCAAGTCGACTCAACTAGGTCCATAGGAGTCTGACAGAAGACCATCTCAAGTCGTCTCAACTCAGTGCAGAGGAGCACGACAAGAAACCACACGTCATTTCAACTCAGTCCAAACGAGTATGACACACCCATCACATGGGCTTTCTCACAGATGGTCTTAACTCAATCCAGAGGAGAACGACTTGGAGAATGTCTCATAAAGCTGCAATAAACAACACTCCCTCTCAGCTAGGGAGGCATTCTCCACCAGGCTAAGTCTCTCACGAAAGTACTCGAACTTCGTCCTGGCAAGCAGTTTGGTGAAGACATCTGCAAGTTGCTCGTGTGTAGAAAGGTACTACACATGTACTGCTTTCCTCTGCACCATATCTCTTATGTAATGGTGTTTGATCTCAATATGTTTCGATTTATCGTGAAACACAGGATTCTCGGAGAGCTTCACACAGCTCTGGTTATCGCAATGGATAAGGGTGGAATCCATCTCATGACCAAATAAGTTTGCAAGGATCTTGTGAAGCCACACTGCTTCGCAGAATGCCACACATAATGCAATGAACTCTGCTTCTGCAGTACTCAAAGCCACAGAAGTTTGTTTCCTACTGCACCAGGAAACCATGACAGATCCCAAAGTAAAACAACAATCGAATGTGTTATTTCGGTCCACTGCGCTCCCTGCCCAATCTGCATCGGCATATCCCTGCAATCTCATGTCTACACTGGAGACATATCTCAGGCCATAACCAAATGTGCCTCGTAGATATCTCAACACATGCTTCGCTGCTATCTAGTGTGTCTATCTCGGCTTACTCGTAAGCTGGCTGACTACACTCACTGCATAGCATATATTGGGTTTGGTGTTAACCAGATACATCAATGATCCAATCAGATGTCTATAAAGATGTGGATCAATCTCGCCTGAATCGGAAGAAGCCTCGTTCATTTTCTTCAAATTCATCACCATCGGTGTAGACATGGATCTACAGTCTGTCATCCCGAATTTCTTCAATATCACCACTATGTATTTTCCTTGACTCAAGAAAATCTCATCAGTCCTCTACCACATTTCTAGTCCCAAGAAGTAGTGCATCATACCAAGGTCCTTCATCTCGAATTCAGAAGCCAATGCACGCTTGCATTCAACAATAAGGCTTTCTGAACCGATGAGGAATAAGTCATCAACATATAGGACTAAAATCAGACACTCGTCACCAACAATGTGATAGTATAGGTTGCGATCAGCGACACTCTTGTTGAAACCCAAACTCATCAAGTATCCATCAATCTTCTCATACCAAGCATGAGGTGCCTACTTTAGTCATGTTATCGCACAATTTGTACTTTCCCAAAAGCCAAAGGCAAGTGAACAATAAATTGGCGTAACAGGAGGTTGTCCTATCACTGTCACCTAAATAAGACACCTCTTTCTCTTTAGGGGTAGTAGCCCAAGGGAGACGTCCCCAATGACCCGGGGGTTTGAGAACGCAAAGGTAATGGTATCAAGAAAGTTCTTCCCCTCTCACAAGTCACTCTGATCAAAAAGTCCTAAAGGTTTTAATAAAATGAAGCAAAGATTTGTTTAAGTGTACCTGCCCAGTGTTGGAATCTAATGGATGTGCTCGTTTAACCATAGACAATATCACTATTGTCACCCAACCATAGGCTGAAGCCACCCCCAAGCACCTTAACCTTGACAGAGAATCATTCCGGAAGCAAACCCTAGGCTAGACAGCCAAACAAAGGGTGGCACACCTTTCTCCAAGGATAGCACACCAAGCAAGAGCTGATCAGAGAGTCCAAACCATAACCAAGAGATAGTCCAAGCCAAAACCAAAATCTGCTAGCTGCAGCAGCTGCAACAAAAGCTCTCCTCCAAACTTGCACACAAACTAGCCAACTGTAGTGCGCACAAGTGTTGCTTCTGCAGTTCTGAGAATGCCTGCCAGAATGAAGACTGGCCTCCTGTATTTATACTAAATCTGGCAAACAACCTAGGCCGACTTGTCATTCTGGGTGCCTATTTACTTAGTACATAATATTTCCTTTAGCCGGCTTCTTCTCTTGGAGGCTAAAAACCTAATACAAGTTATCCTCTTGAGCTGACTTGTCTTCTAGGGTTATTAGCCAACTAATTAGGGTTTCTTCTTGCTTCCCAGAATATTCTATTCTCGTCAAGTTTACACGTGGAGGTAAATACCTCCCGCAGCTACCATAATATCAACACTCCCTCCTAGCTAGGGAGGTATAGAAGGTAATGGTCTTGAGCACAAACATACCATTCACTCGGTAGCATCAACATAGTCCTATAGACAATCTCATGACTAGATCATGAGCACCATCATCACTATCAGTGTCATCAGCTACATCATCTCTCAAAACCATACTCCATCTGAGTAATCAAACATGATGTTGGATAAGCCACTGACTACACAGAGTGACACAAGAGCCATTCTTCTAATCTGGACATATGTCCTAGAAGAATAAATGTCATGGACCATTTTCCGTCTGGGAAATCTCTATCCATTGATCATCCATTTAGTTGATTAAACATTTTCCAACACTATTGATAGTCTTCAAGGCAATCAGAACAATGTCATTCAATAGAACACAACTGTGTCTATCCAGAGTAGTACACAACTACTATCAGGGGTACACAACCACACCAAGTAGCACACAGATACTTGATCAGTGACATATAGTCACAATCAGTGGAACACATCCACTACAGTAGTATACATCTACTGTTAGGAGACATGCAGTCTCCATAACAATCATATCATCTGATATCAACCTGCACAGAAAACATTGTTATGATATAAACTGAGTCATTTGGGCCATTCTTCCACTCACATCTGTGAGATCTAGAAGAGCATCTGCCCTCAGAAGGTAAAACATCAATGATGAGCTATCTCGATTATTCTTCTCAAGCAAGGAAGAATAAATGTCCCAATTTCTGAGCCTGGGCCATTCCTCCAGCACTAAACAAAGTACAACCTGGAGAGAATGAATCTGCCCTAGGGAATGCCTGTCCCTGATTGCTGAACCTGAACCATTCACCTATCTGGGCCATTCCTCCGACACTAAACAAAGTGCAGCTTGGAGAGAATGAATCTTCCCTAGGGAATGACTGTCCTGCACCAACCTCCAAAACGGACCATTCTTCGAAACTGCTCACAATTGTGAGCTTCGAAAGAATGATTGTTCGGCGAGGCGGACCAGCCTTCTTGACCACTACTAAGAGTGACCGTCAAGAAGAGAGACTGTCCTAGACCATTCCCTATGTTAACCACAAGGGGAATCGTTGTCTATGGTACATCAACAATCCATCGAACCATTTTCATTACGAAAATGACCGTTCAATCTAGACCATTTTCCGAACTGGAAAATGCATGTCCATCAGAAATCTCAAACCACTTTCCGAACTGGAAAGGAACTACTCATCCTGGACCATTTTTCGAACTTGAAAAATGACTGCCCATAAATCAATAACACATCAGTGCTCCCTCCCAACCTGGGAGTCATCTCTTCCCTTTTCAATAAGGAAGTCATCTCCACGAGCTACAGCTTGAGTACACAAACTTTTTCATCTTGGACAGAGGCTTCACCAAAATGTCTGCTCATCTGTGGAGATATATATTGGAGAACCACTTTCTCTTTTCTGGACTTCATCACGGAGAGTGTAATGCTTGATCTCAATGTACTTCGATCTTTCTCGAACATTGCTTTTCTCTGAAGGCTTCATATAGCTCTGATCAATGTAGTACATAATTGTTGGATTCATCTTTTGTTTCCAACTAGCTCATAACATCGTGGCAAGGCTCAAACTGGAACATATCTATGAGAGTTTGTCATGGATTAGCAATCCATCATCTTGGATTTCTGAGTAACCATTCTAATGCAATATCTTTGTTATAGAAATCTTTTCACCACGCTTCTACTGTGTATTGAAGGCTCTACACCAAGTTGTTTGAATCCATACAAGATCTTCCATCTGCATACAAGGGTCTCTTTCTGGTATACCTCAAAGCCTTTGAGGTTGCTCTACATGTAAACTCCAACCTATAGATATTGCAAACGATATATTGGCTCATGTAGAGGTATGTCTGGTTTATAAGCAAGCATCATAGTCTTCTCCCTCCATCTGGGAGAACCTCTAGTTCTGGATATTGCAATGCTTTCATTCATAAGTCTTCCATACACTGTTCTTCATCACAACTTTCAATTCCTATGCTTGATTGCTTTTAGTGAGTTCATATCAGGCTGGTATTCTTGTGATTCTCGATACACTGACTGGTTGTTCTGTCTTTTCTTTCTCTCTTGGAATCTTCATGTTTTTCCTCATGTTTCTCTTTAGCTCTTGAGTTCATGGAGTTTTCTATAGATTCCATGCTCTGAAGATTCCAACTTCTTTCTTTCATCATAGGAGCATGGATGTGGATGGACAACCAAGGATTACTTTAAGGCCTCTTTTCGAAGAAGACTTCTTCTGAAGTCACACTGAACACGTGCTGCTTTTCATGTTTGCTACCATGGATAGATACTTCATCATCCTCAATGGATCATATAATTTACGATTAGCTCCCTCCTAATCCTTGCTTTATGCATGAATGCATGTTCTTCTTTTGATAATATAATCGGCCCCCTCCATCTAGGAGAGTCCACGCTTCCGTCTGCATCCTTATTGCCTTCTGCAAAGTGTCACAAATCTTTTTCCAATTTGATTGTTGACTTCTTTCTGTCTTTACTTCTTCTAGGTTTCTTCAAGATTGATAACTTCCACATGATTTTTTACTGGGGGTTGTTGATGTACTTCATCCTTTCATGTGTATTGTCTGACTTGTAGAAATCCTTATCTTGTNCTTTCATCATAGGAGCATGGATGTGGATGGACAACCAAGGATTACTTTAAGGCCTCTTTTCGAAGAAGACTTCTTCTGAAGTCACACTGAACACGTGTTGCTTTTCATGTTTGCTACCATGGATAGATACTTCATCATCTTCAATGGATCATATAATTTAGGATTAGCTCCCTCCTAATCCTTGCTTTATGCATGAATGCATGTTCTTCTTTTGATAATATAATCGGCCCCCTCCATCTAGGAGAGTCCACGCTTCCGTCTGCATCCTTATTGCCTTCTGCAAAGTGTCACAAATCTTTTTCCAATTTGATTGTTGACTTCTTTTTGTCTTTACTTCTTCTAGGTTTCTTCAAGATTGATAACTTCCACATGATTTTTTACTGGGGGTTGTTGATGTACTTCATCCTTTCATGTGTATTGTCTGACTTGTAGAAATCCTTATCTTGTTGTTCTTCCATAAGTATAGTTTCTCTTTGAACATATTATCTTCTAAGAAATAGATATGCAAGATATGTACAGAAAACATGGTATCTACAAGAACTATGAAGAGTGTTGTTTACCTGGTCTTAGAAGAAGAAGTTTGTTTCATCCTACTTAATCTTCTTTGAAGGTTCCTTTTCTTCAGCAACTGATGCTTCGTGTGTCTCCTTCCTTTTCTTCAGCTTGGGACAATGATTCTTGTAGTGACCATACTTTCGACAGTTGAAGAATTGTATTTCTGACATATCTTTCTCTTGATTTGGCTTCTTTTTTGAACCAAACTTCCTTTTGTTCCTAAAATTCTTGAATCTTGTTGTGAAGGCTTGATCATCATATTTCTTTTGAGGTTTCTCTTTTGCACTAATCCTTGATTCTTCTTGTGCACAGCAAGTCCAAAGTTCTTCGAATGTAGGATACTCCTTCCTTGTGTTCATACTTCCGGCAAATGCATCCCATGTCTTGGGAAGACCGTTGAGTACTATATTTACCAATTCCTTCTTGAGATGATCTCTTCAATAGCTTGTAGTTGATCTCTTAACTAAGAGATCCTCACAAAGTATGATGTTATGTTGTCATCATCATTCATCTTCATGTCACGGAGCTCATTCTTCAGACTCATTACTTGTCCAATGTTTCTGACTGAGAAGTGGTTTGTTAGGGCATCATACATCTTCTTAGATGAGTCAAGATGGGAGATTATAAAGTCCACTATGATACTCATGGCATTGATGTCACTGTCTTTGAACTTCTCCATAATTGCAACGTTTTGCGGTTCCTTCTCTTTTCCTTCTTCAAACTCTGGTTCCACGATCTTTCCTTTCATGATATCCAACACTTTATTCTTGGCAAGGATGAGTTCAATCCTTGTCTTCCACGCTCTGAAGTTAGAAGCCCCATCTAACTTATTTTCTGACTTCATAGAGTAAGTCATGGTTTCCTTGACTGGGTCAACCCTAGATTTGACCAAAAACTCAAACTTGACGTTTTTGCTTGCTGAGAGTACCAGGAGATGCGCTAGGCTAGGGCGCACTAGTCTATCTGGAAATTAGGTCAATCCCTTCACTTAAGGTGCCTCAACGAGAGGGTTAGGGTTTCTGCAACCGCACCTGCTAGTAACCCTAGCAGCAGTGCTTTGGTAACTGCTCCTGCTAGAAACCCTAGCGGCAGTTCTTCAACGAGTTTAGTATCCTTATGGCTATGCTCCCTTCCAGTGGTTAGACTGAATGAAGGAGGTGTGGGCCCATAACCTATTAGAATCTAATGGATGTGCTCGTTTAACCATAGACAATATCACGATTGTCACCCAACAATAGGCCGAAGCCACCCCCGAGCACCTTAACCTTGACAGAGAATCATTCCGGAAGCAAACCCTAGGCTAGACAGCCAAACAAAGGGTGGTGCACCTTTCTCCAAGGATAGCGCACCAAGCAAGAGCTGATCAGAGAGTCCAAACCAGAACCAAGAGATAGTCCAAGCCAAAACCGAAATCTGCTAAGCTATGAACTATGGCCTTTAGGGTAAATGGAGTCACTTTTGCAGCGGCAATCTTTGGAAGAAACAAATGATAATGGGTGAACTAAAGACAAGAGGGAGGATGGTTGAGGTGTTAGTAACCTAAGGCCTCAATCCTCCAAAACCCTACAAAGGAAAAAGCTACTAGGAAGTAGGTAACCCTAGGCCATAGCGATTTTCCTTCTTCTTTAGGTCAAGCTTGAAATAAAATGAAAGCTTAATGAAGCAATAGTACTAAAGTGCTATTAAGGTAGGGGCTCTAGTATATGCTTCAATCGAGGTGTCTTCTAGCAAAATCAAGTAGGTGGAGAGCTATTAAGAGAAGGACAATAACATGTGCTTCTCTCCTAGGGTTTCACACTAGCAATTTAATAATCTTATAAATGAAAAGTAAAAGATACCATAACCATTCAAAGAAAGAAGGATTGCAGATTTCTACTTACATTCACCAAGAATAATCTAGTCACATGCCCTAGTTGAAGACTTTCTGCCATGAAAATGAAAAAATCCACCAATAAAAGCTCCCTCCAAGAGTTGCGCACCACTTAGTTCAGCCAATAAGCCTTAAAAGAGGCCGAATTTCAGACCTCACACTTGTGTGAGTGAAAGATGATGAATAAAAACAAGAGTTTGATCTCTTATTTATACAATACAAATGACCTTTAATTACATTTTAGGTCAAAAAACGCCGACATGGCCAGTTTACATGAAAAATCCAGTTTTACATAAAATTGACAAATATGAAGATTTTTAGGTCCCATCAATCTTGCCAACTGGGTTTGTCTTTGACCACAAATTGGCTCTAAGTTTCAACGGTTATGTAAATGTTTTGTTGTTGTTTTAGGACAGCCAACAGTTTAGGAACTTCTTGTTGATTTGTTATGGTTGTACTTCAAACTTCACGTCTTGGCTTGCTGAGAGTATCAGGAGATGCGCTAGGCTAGGGCACACTAATCTATCCGGACATTAGGTCAATCTCTTCACTTAAGGTGCTTCAACAAGAGGTTTAGGGTTTCTGCAACTGCTCCTGCTAGTAACCCTAGCAGCAGTGTCTTGGAATCTGCTTCTGCTAGTAACCCTAGCGGTAGTTCCTCAACGAGCTCAATATCCTAGCGGTTATGTTTCCTTCCAGCGTTTAGATTGAATGAAGGAGGTGTGGGCCTGTTATCCCCAATATCTAGGGATAACTAGGAGATCATGACTCGAGGCCCACATGGTCCTAGACATGGAGTACCGAGAGCAGGAGTGACTTGAGCATGGCCCTGGAGGGCCCATCTTTCTTCTTCTCAGCCAGAATTGTCCTATCAGCAGTACCAGCTTCCATCACTACCAGCCTGAGCTTGCATCAGAGAGGGCTCTTGCTCCATGAGGTAATTGGTCCGAGGTATCATGGTATGTGTCATATTTGATCATTATAACCTTCTTATATATGCATTTGGTTTCTTTCATTTCGAATGACTGCTTGGATCTTACACTAATCCACTTGACCATTGTTGGGGCGATTGATGGGGCAACTTAGCAAGTTGTTATTCATGGGTTTTGGTTAGCCACCGAGGGGGATTTGCATTGCCATCGTCCGCTCCCTCCATCTTATCACTTTTTCATCTTATACCCCGCTCATCCATCCCATTCCCCTAGTCTGGCCATTAGGATGACCTTCCANATGGGCTTGCATCGGAGAGGACTCTTGCTCCATGAGGTAATTGGTTCGAGGTATCATGGTATGTGTCATATTTGATCGTTATAACCTTCTTATATATGCATTAGCTTCCTTTCATTTCGGATGACTTCTTGGATCTTACACTATTCCACTTGACCATTGTTGGGGTGATTGATGGGGTAACTTAGCAAGCTAATATTCATGGGTCTTGGTTAGCCACCAAAGGGGATTTGAAGAGCCATCGTCCGCTCCCACCATCTTATCACTTTTACATCTTATACCCCGCTCATCTATTCCATTCCCCTAGTCTGGCCATTAGGATGACCTTTCAGGGTTATATCTTGTCTTGTGGGAAGAAGGGGCTAAAGGTCCAGGGGGTAAAAACAGCTGGTAAAAGATAAAAGCCATAGGAAATAAAAACTAGAGATGCTTCACCCAGGGGATCCCCGAGAAGGCAATAAAAATCCTCTCGATAAGAAACTAAACGGAACCTAAGAAAAATAATAATAATAAAACAAGACCTAAACAAGAGGATGGGAGGTCTCATCACGAGCCGACCCATTATGTTCATAGGTATTTAGCAGTATGACATTGCCACTATCTGGTCACCAAACCAGGGCAGTGACCTTTGGTTGCATGGCCAAAGGAAAGGGGGTATCATCATGAGCCAGCTTTCTCATTTCTGCGAAGATACTAGTGGGTAATGTTGTCAGCTCTAGCCACCAAGCCAAGGCAGTGTACTTTGGTCAGACCTTGTAGTAAAAAAGAAAGAAAAAGAAATAAAAGAAAGATAAGGCAATAAAAGGGCTTAGAAAAAATGCATCCATGACGGGTACAACTCGCCTCCTAGAAAGGCACCCACAGACAACACCAGCCCTTGGTTTTACTATGACTGGACATCCCTAAAACCATA
>JASDQU010390401.1:0-11027 GCA_032191745.1 Picea mariana | reverse complement strand
TTAATATATTTAATTAATATATAAATAATATTTTATTGTATTAATACTTTAACATAATAATATAATACATTAATGTATTATAAATGTGTTTTTACTTTATTCAAATTTTATTATTATTGTAAATACATGTAATGGTTTATTATAATAAATATATAAATACATTATAATGTTTTATTTTATTATAATAGATACATGTAATGCTTTATTATTATTATTAACTTTATTAATATCTTTATTATTTATTATTTTATTTTTGCTAAATTTATTTATTATCTATAAATTAATTTTTAGATTATTAATATATTAATTTAATAATGTATTTATTTTGTTTTAACTTATTTTATTTATGCTATATTATTTTCTATTTTATAAATAATTGTTATTTAATATTTATTTTATTATTGATAATCAATTGATAATGAATCATTTAATTAATAAATAATAATTTCTAATTTTTTATTAATTAATTAATAAATAATAATTTGTTATTATTTACTTCTTTTTAATAATTTATTAATAAAATTATTACATATATTTATTATTATTATTTTTAATAAATTATTTAATTAATAATAATACGAAACTAAAAATTAATAATTTTATTTAAAATAATACTTTTGTAATTACAAAATAATAATTAATTATTATATTTAAAATGTATAAATGTGTTTATGGTTGTGGCCATGCATGTCGGTCGTTAACTAGCAACAACCACATTAAGTAAAAAGTGGTTGATATAAGCCACAATAGTTTCATATTCTTAATTTGTATTCAAAAAATTGTGGTGATCGCACTACTGCTGCTGCCAATGTGCATAATTACAATCGTTTCATATTCTTTAGTAGATTATTCTGTTGTTTTCCTTCCCAGTTGTTAGAACCCTGATACTCACGCCATTTGTCCCCTAGATTTTGCTTGGGTGAGTTGATGGAATCGAATCGTTCAAGATTTTGTGGTGGAAATGAACTTTTCAATCGGCTTGTATATCGATCTGTCTGACTCCTCTTCGGATGAATTGCCCAATAATTTGGCCAAATTTTTGAGAGTTTTCTTAGGCTCGATTCCGTCACTTCTTTCACGGTCCATGGGACCAACGCAATTGATTCGCAGTGGCTTGAGCTTCGTCTGTGCAGGCATGTTGAGATATTGGTTGCCATTGGGAAAGGCATAAAATCTTGATAGTCCAGCTTGGCGAGGGGCGTATCGATTAGAAAAACCCCTAATTGCCGAGGTCGGGGTTCTTAATAATACTGCACGCTGCATACATGAATCCACAACTCCCAACAATTTTGGAGTCTTCATAGTTGGCATATGGTTGGCGGACATTTCATATATTGCCATCGTTGTTTCTCGTACAGATTGGACGCATGTATTAGATATTTCTATTGTTGTTACTCGCAGTTGACCAGTTCATTTATGATTTAGGTTTATGATTTATAGTTATGAACAATTTAAGTTTACACCAATTTAGGTTTATAAAATAGCCATTAACGTTTTATAATTTTCATATTTACAGTTTATGTCTTATTTTTAAATCCATGTATGCCTTTTTTCACAGGTTTCAGATTTCAATATTGCAATGCTTGTTGTGCGTTGGGAAAATATGATGGGGATATCATATGCGCAGACATGTCTTCTGTCGATTCTTCTTCCCATTTCTGGTGCGAATCATACCTTCCTACAGACATAGTTAACTCTATAATCGCAGACAATACTCTCACCGAGGAAGTTCCGCTCACTTTCCCTGAAACATTTACCACTGGTTGGCGCAGAGATTTGCAACTAAATGTTTATCCTAGGAAATAATTAACAATTAATTAATTATTAAAGTTAAGGTTAGGGTTATTTGAGTTAGGTTTATATTAATTATTTCATTACATTTATAAAAATTACATTTATAAAAATGAACTTATTATCGCTCGTTGCATCTCTACAGAAAATATTTTGTTGAGTGAACTATCGGACAATCACAAACTGGATATAGTGACTTCTAGCCCTTATCAGTTGGATCCATCCAATATTAGATTGACTTGGCTTCCTCTGCGCATTTGTTGAACCTTATCATCTTTTAGGTTACCCGACTAGCGAGGCGACTAAATCTTCAAAGATCGAGTGTTTGATTCAAAAGCCCAATGCCACACGTCCTCATAGTGATCTTTGGATGCAAATACTCACTAGTCATGCATGAGAGTCCTTTTGAAAAATTGAACATCCTCATAATTCAAGGTTAAATGTCATTCTATTTCAATGTAACCTTTCACAATCACAATTTCTTTGTTTATGGTGTTTTTCGTTGGGGAGTTCAATTCTTTGACTTTTGAATTTCTTTTTAAGGATTTTCAACCACTAAAATGAGTGAGTTTCTATTCAGAACTAGAAAAAGAATGGAATTATCAATATGTGTAAAGTCTAGGGTCTAAACCGAATCATATGGATTTACACATTTTTTAGATTAAGAACTTTTAAATCATTTTCCAGGTTATTGCTAAACTGAATCATGTACATTTACATAGTTTTAAGATTAAGAACTTTTAAATTATTTTCCAGATTATTGCTCGACTTTTTTGAAGACAGTGAAACTACACATATTTATGAAGTTTCTGGGAAAAATATAAAGTGAAAACATCATTTAATAAAGTTAAGGTGATGATAGTTTATCCAAAATTTTGATTTTTTTAGATAACGCAATGAAATTAAACATTTTTTATACTCCATTCATCAAAGCCGTCGGATTTTGGCGGTTTCGCTATTAAAAAAAATTCACGAAAAGTTATGCTTAAATGTAATGTTAATGCCATGTTATTGAAATGGTAATATGTCTTTAGTCTTATTTCATTATATTATGTGAGAATACTTTATTAGATTTCTTTTATGAACGTTTTTATTTTATTTAAAAAAAAAAATTATTTTTTAATTTTTAAGATTAAGTAAAAAAAAAATTATTTTCTTTTTTAATTTTTAGGATTAGAGTATATATTGTGTTGAAAATATAATAAATAAGTATAATATATAGATTCTATATATATATAAACTTTAGTTTTATTATTATAAATCTATGTAAAATTTTAATTTATTTTTTATTATAATTTTTTATTTTTTGTTTTGAGATTCTTTATAAATAATTATTTTATTGGTTTATATAAAAATAATTTGTTTAAAATAATAATCATACAAAATATAAATATTTTTTAATTAAAATTAAATTATTTAAAATAGTCTTTAAAATACAAACACATAAAAAAAAGTAATTGAAAAAATTCAACCATTAATAATAAAAACAACATCAAATATTTGAAAAATTAAAATAGAAAAATTAACAATGTTAAATAATTATTTAATTTATTTTTTTTTAAAAGAAAAAGTTTTCAATTAAATCAAATGTCTAATAATAATATATTATATCAAGAAAAATACAATATTTTATATTTAAATCAGATGTCTAATAACAATATGTTAAGAGAAAGACAACATTTTGTATTTTGATTGACATTATTTTTATGGAAGATTGGATTATAAAAAAACAAATTTTGATGAAAATTGTATTCCATTATAAAGTAGAAAAAAAAAACACTATGGCATCACTGCATCACCTTTGACACTCAAAGGTTTGAAGATAAAAAATTGTTTCTCGAGTACCCTTGTATGAACATGTTAGTTGCATGAGAACACGTTGGTTGTATGAATCTATCCACAAAAACAATACCACGAAATCGATCAAAGTTAGTAAAAAATGGATTTTAGTTAAAAAATTTACAGCTATAAATCATAATTGATTTTAACCCCCTACTTTGTGTTTTTGTGACAATCACAATTTGCAACACCCAAATGCATACACTAATTTTATATATGATTATTTGGAAGGGATAGATTTTCCAATTCAAGATCATATGTTATCAATGTGCTTACAAAAATTATGATTCTAACTTTCCTTTTATGTAATATATTGCATTAGTTCAAAGTTCTTATCTTTTTCACAAAGGAAACACTTAGGTATAATTTTTTTTAAACTTTGCCAAAAATTCCTTTTTGTGATGTTTTGAATGCAAACCAACCTTCTCATGTGAAAGGCATGCCCATAGATTGCAATATGACAAACAAAAATGAATGGTATGCTTTGAAAAACATAATAATGTCACACAGTGAAGAACATAGTAACGTTTCAAGCTGACGAACATAGAAACATCCCAATTTGTTGAACATAGTAACGTCACAATGTGATGAATAGAAATTGACATCATAATGTCACGAACATAGGCATCTCATCCCAATGTGGATAGTAACATTCCAATGTGACAAACATAGGCATGATGTCCCAATGTGGATAGTAACATTGCAATGTGGCAAACATAAACAAACATCAGAATGTGTCACACATCATCTTCTTATCGCAATGTGATGAACATTTCCTCACATAGTTATGTGTCGTACATATCTCGATGTCAGAATGTGACAAACATTTCCTAACATTGCAATGTGTCGAACATAGTAACGTTGCAATCTACCAAAGATAGTAACATCACACCATGACAAACATATATAGAAGTGGAAACAAGATGAACATATATGTCAATCGCAATGTGACAAACATAGCCTTGTCGTCACAATATGTCGAACATAGCCTTGTATCAATGTGATGAACATAACCTAACTTCGCAATGTGATTAACATTTCCCTATAGTAACAATGTGATGAACATAACCTAACGTCGCAATGTGATTAACATTTCCCTATCATTGCAATGTGACGAACATATATGTTGATCACAATATGATCAACATAGCTCCATCATCATAATGTGACGAACATAAACAGACATTGCAATGTGAAGAAAAATGCCCTATCATCACAATGTATCTAAGGAAATTGCAATGTAATCTAAGGGTAATGTAATGTGACATCTCAATGTTACGAGCATAGGCATGTCGTCTCAATGTGGATAGCAACGTTGCAATGTGACAAACATAGGTATGTCACCTCAATGTGGATAGTAACGACACATTGTGATGAACATAAATAGACATCGTAGTGTGACACACATCATCTTCTCATTGCAATGTGGTGAAAATTTCCTCATCTTGCTATGTGTCGCACATATCCCGACGTTAACTTCGATCACAATGTGATGAAAATAGTCAACTCGTAATGTCGCAATGTGAGAAACTTAGGCATGTCACAATGTGATGAACATAGGAATTTCATCCCAATGTGGATAGTAACATCGCAACATGAAGAACATAAGCGTGTCCTTCCAATGTGGAAATTAACGTCACAATGTACTCAACATATGCGTGTCATCCCAATGTGGGTAGTAACGTCGCAATGCGATGAACATAAATATACATCGCAATGTGACACATATTGTCTTATCATCACAATGTGACGGACATTTCCTCACATTGTTGTGTCACACATATCCTGGCGTCAATGCCGATCACACATATCACATTTCCATGTGTTGCGCATTTCCTCAATGTTGATCATAATGTGACAATATGTCGAACATAACCCTGTCGTCACAATGTGACAAACTTAAACTAACGTCGCAATGTGACGAACATTTCCCTATCATTGCAATGTCACGAACATATACGTCGATCACAATATGATCAAAATATCGCTATAGACGCAATATGTCAAACATAGCCCTATCACCGTAATGTGACAAACATAAAAAGATTTCATAGTGTGAAAAAAGATTCCCTATCATCGCAACATAATCTAAGAAAATTGCAATGTAATATATGGGCACTATAATGTGACATTGCAATGTGACAAACATAGGCCTATCATCCTAATGTCGATAGTAACGTCGCAATGTGATGAACATAGGCATGTCATCCCAATGTGGATAGTAACAATGTAATGTGATGAACATCAACAAACATTATAATGAGACACACATCATCTTCTCGTCGCAATGCGACAAACATTTCCTCATGTTGTTATGTGTCACACATATCCCGACGTCAAGACAAACACATTTGTGTCACATAGTAAACCATGGTTAAACATAATCAACATGACCCATCATAATGAGCTCCACATGGTCTATGAAAGTCATCCATGTTCATGGTCAATCATAGTCAACCATGGTCATGGTCAACCATATTCAACCATGATCAACGATACTCAACTTTGGTCCATGTCAAGCTCAACCATACTTAACCATAGTCAACCATGAAAAACCATAGTTGATCATAGTAGACCATACTCTTGGTCATGATCAATAATAGTTAACCATAGTTAAGGTAATGATGAACCAAAATCATAGTTAAGGTCAAACATGGTCAATGTCATCGATAGTCATGGTTGACAATTGTCATGGCCATCCATGGTAATCTATGGACAAAATTTTTGAAACATGGTTAAGCAATATCAACTATGGTCTACCGCAGTCAACCAAAGTCAACCATAGTGAAGGTTATGCTCAACCATGGTCAACCATATCCAACCATGGTCAAGGTGAACTGTAATTAATCATGGTCATGGTAATGTGCAACCATGGTCAACCATAGTCAATGATAGTAAACCAAAGTCTCAGAAGGTTGACTAAATTTAACCATGGTCATGGTCAACCATAATTAAGCATGGTCATGGTAAACCAAGTTCAACCATAATGAACCATGGTCATAGTCAACCAAGGTCAACCTTAGTCAACCATAGTAAACCAAATTCAACCAAGGTGTAACAAAGTTAACCATGGTCATGGCCATTGTGATGGTCAAAAGTAAGAAGCCATTGTCATGGTCTACCATAGTCAACCATGGTCATGGTCGACCACATTCATAATCATGGTCAACCATGGAATCATCTTCTACCATAGTCAACTATAGTCTATAACAATAAACCTTGGTCATGATCGATGTGGTCATCCATGGTCAACCATTTCGTAAACATTTTATTATTATTTATGTTGTCATTTTTATTTAGAAATATACTAATCCTCTTCATGCATGGTCGTGGTCAACTATAGTCAACCATAGTCAAGGTCATGGTAACTAAAGTCAACTATGGTCAACAATTATTAACCATGGTCAACCACAATCAACCAAACATTAGTGACCGCCATGCTTAATATTCTTTCAAAATATTATATTATTACTTTATTAATGTATTATTACTTTTTAAACTATTAATTTATTATTATTTTTTTAATGTATTAATATTTCCTATAATATTTTAATGTATTCTTGTAAAAAAATATATTATTAATTATTGTTATATATTATTAATGTATTACTACTTTAATAATGTATCATTTATTTATACATTACATTAATATATTAATGTAACATTAATGTTATATTACATTACTAAGTCACATCAAATTGGTGTATGAGATTTCATTGTTTGTAGGACAAGGGATTCCCCTCCGCCGGGCGACCCTTCTGGATTTGAACTTGTGACCTCTTAAGAGGAAACACATGTTCTTAACCATTAGGCCCACTCACTTTGTATATACATTAATGTAATAATTATTTTTTAATACATCATTTATGTATTAATACATTAATGATCATTTCCAAGATATCTTTTTTCACCTTTCCAAACTAATGGCATCAACCACTTTTATAAAATGATTGTTACTAGTTAAAATCTAAAAAAAAATAATGTAATGGATAAAATCCTGACCTTGGGGTAGTAAGGCCAACTACTAATAAGGCATTCACATGAAAAATAAAATATAAGTCAAATTTCATTTTTTCATTGGAGAGTAAGTGGCCTAAGAATTCACGAACTCACTTTATATACATACCAAAATGCTAAATAAGACGCCTAAGAATTCACGAACTCACTTTGTGTACATACCAAAATGCTAAATAAGACATTGACATGAAAAATAAAATATACGTGCACACTACTTGCTTGACCAGTCTACATTATTAAGTAGATATCCTTAACATTCCAATTCATATTCCTACTTAAAAGAGGTAGGAACTGTCGTCACCCAACTCCATATCTTTGGGTTCACTATTAACTAGACTCCGCCCGTGAACTACTGGGGCGGGATTGGAAATCTCCAGGTTCAATACCAATCCAAATTGGAAGAATAACATTATTCTCATGATAGCCTCTTTTATCTCTGCCACTACTTCACTCATGTTGGGCCTGGATGATGGTTTATCCTCGACACATCTGAGCGCTAGTTTGACAATACCAGTGATTGATTTCATGTCATAGCTTCCACCCAACTTTTTGTCTATGATTACCGCTATTTCGCCAGGATTTTCATCCACCACATACGTCGTCACCTATACATTACATATATAAATGAAGAAGAACAAATATATTATTGGTAGTCATACAGTTCAAAATCATAAATTATGTTGTGAAATGGGGAATGCTGTGCACATTTGCAGTGAATCGTTATAGAATTCTTACCCATTGGATGAGATTACGTTCCTCTTCAGGTAGTTTTACATTTATGGGTGGTTTGCCGCATATGATTTCTAGCAAAACCACTCCAAACCTATAGACATCACTCTTTTCAGTCAACATTTGTGTGCGAAAATACCTGTAAATACATTCCACAACAAAAATTAACATTTTCTCTACTTCTTGATCCTTAATCTATTTCATTAGACTTCAAACAATATTGCAACGACATTGCAAGTTATATGTATAGTTTACTGTGSCTATTCAAACTGAACATTTGTTATATTTGAAATTTTCCATTSTCGCACCAATATTTAAGAAGCACGCTGTATTTTATCAACGAAGTCTGCTTATTCTTGGAAACTTGAAAAATACCGAATAATAATCTGAACCCAAGGGCTGGTAGGCTCTTTCCACCGCGATGAAATTTGAAAAGAATAAGATATATAAGGAAGGATACAAAAAAATTATTGAAAATGGGGTTCTCCAGAAAAGTTCTAGATGGAATCTTAATCATTCGTTGTTCTTGCCCGGAAAAGTCGCTGACCGAATTATTTGCTTGGTCTTTACAAATCACTGCTTCTATGTGTTTATGCTGAGGGGTGCATTAGAGATGCATAATTTCGTTGGGTTTTACAAATCCCAGCGTATACTACTGCGTATGGATCCTAGTTTCATGATGTTCACATGCAACTCCCTTTTGGGCTTAATCTGCATGACATCCTCTGTTTAACCACCCGTCGTCATTTGTCTTTCCTTGTTCCAATCGTGTTACTAATCTATAATCTAGTTAAGCCGGGGAGAAAATTTAGGGAACACAATATTCTTTATATTTCTTGAATATGTGTAAAATTTTATATATTTCATCAATATTTTATACATGGATGATTATTTTTAGATTTATCTTATTTAAAAAATATAAAAAAAATAAACTAACTTATTATTATTTTTGTATTTATTTTATTTAAAAAATATAAAAAATTAACTAATTTATTTAATATATTGTCTAATAATATTATAAAATTGAGTATGAAATTAAATTATAATTGGAGGTAGGAGTATACCGTTTTATTTACATGATTAAAGTTAAATGATGCTAATTAGTTTAGAGTTATTTTAATCTGGATTTATCAAACATAGTTTAATGTAGATTTATCAAATCAAAAGGAACATAGTGTAATGTAGATTTATCAAATCAACAGGGATTTAATCCTTTTGAAGTACAAACCTCTTTTAGAGTATAAAACTTAGAGAAAAAATTTACATATGAAGAGATTTGATCCCTCTCAATACTTGATGGATATAGACTAGTATAATATTAATATTTTACTTTTCTTCTCATACTTTGTACCTCACACAAGACCCTCACTATTAGAGTTTTCTAACTGAAACCCACCTTCTTAATATATGTGTGTGACTTAAGTAATTGTTCAAAATATAAAATTAACTTTTTTTTTTTTTTTATGTTATGTAATCTTTTTACTGGTTGTATCAAGAGATAATAGGTTTCTTTGAGTAAAAGTGTTTTTATTGGCTAAGTGTTTGTCTTCCTAGGAGGTAAGAAGACACATTAATGGCCTAAGATGGTTGTCTTCATTACCACTTGACAACTAAGTTATGATAGGTTTTGCCACCTTCAAGAAAAAGTAAATAAATATTATAAATAATTTGAAAATAAAAAAATTTAAAATTTTTAAATTCAAGAAAATTTAAGAAGATGTGTTTCCTCCTAAAAGATCACATGTTCAAATCCAGAAAGGGTAGGGTAGGGTATGTATACCTAAGTAGACTTTACCAGTCAATTGGTTGATGTGGCTTAGCCATGACCTTAAAAATAGATTATTGTTATTATTTAATTTAATACACAATGACAAATAAATTTGACTAACCAAACAATTGTAAAAAGATAAAAAGAAAGGACTATTATGAGAGTGTACTGGTTAAGTAATATCCTACTACTTTGATTTACATGAGGGGTTTTTAAATTAATAGGAAGTTGAGAAATATATTGTTTTGTAATAAAAGAACGAGATAGTTAATTTAAGATATGAATATAAGTATGGTGAGTTTTATAATTTTAATTTATTTATGTATATTGATATAAGTATTTTAAAAGAGAGTGGGAGGAAGTTTAATCTAGTTAAATTTGGTATAAATATTAAGATGGTTTTAAAAAAGAAAAAGAAATAGAAAAAAATATAAATTTATTTTAATTAGAAAAAAGTATTGAAAAATATTTAACAAATAATTTTTTAGAGATAAATAAGAATTTAAAGAGATAATATTTAATGTTTTACATACAAAGATAATATAGACTTGATTTGATAAGTGAACTATTAATTATCATTATTCACTTTCTTTATAAACAAATACTTTTATTTTAAATATTTTTTATTTAAAAAAATAGTTTATCTTTTTATTATAATATAAATTATTTGAGATGATAATAAATTTTAAAATGAGATTATTATTTTAATTAAATTATCATTATTCACTTTTTTTTTTTTAATAAAAAAAATACTTTTATTTTAAATATTTTTTATTTAAAAAAATAGTTTATCTTTTTATTATAATATAAACTATTTGAGATGATAATAAATTTTAAAATGAGATTATTATTTTAATTAAATTATGTTTTATTTTTTAAAATA
>JASDQU010390400.1:0-10261 GCA_032191745.1 Picea mariana | reverse complement strand
ACATGATTGTGCCGATCCATAGTAGTACATAAGTACTATCCAATGGTGCACAACCATTCCTAGTAGCACACAACTACTATTCAGAGACACAATGTCTCTCTCCTGCAATCAAAACCACCATGCAATACAACAATCTCTATGATTATGCATCAATCAACTAGTGGCACACAACCACTACAATATGTCCTTAGCCATAATCATAGTTTGCCACCTCCATGATTATGCAACAATTAGCTAGTAGCACACAACTACTACAGTATGCCCTTAGCCATAGTCAAGATCCGTATGACTATGCAACAATCTACTAGTAGCACACAACTACTATAATATGCCCTCAACCATAGTCATACCTATGATTATGCAACAATCAGCTAGTAACACAGTTACTAGAATATGCCATCAGCCATAATCATAGTCGATGTCTCTATAACTATGCAAAATTAGCTAGTAGCACACAACTACTACAATATGCCATCAATAAAAGTTATAGTCTCATCTAGTAGCACGAAGCTAATCCCATAGTTCTTACGACTATGCGTGTGATGTTTCTTCTCTCATCAAGTCCGACAATGCATTACCCCCCTTAGTCGCAAGACTGATCCAAGGAACCTTTGGCTAGAGGGGTTAGTCGGCATGAGAAGAAACAACAAACCTCCCTCTCATCGAGAGTGGACATCAACACCTTGAGTCTTTCCGCTCCTAGTCAAATCAGCATGACTAAATAGGAGAAAGACTACGCTTAGGCCATTCACCACTAGCCAAATCAACATGGCTAATCCTATGAGTGAATGTATCATTCTCCCTTGGTCAAATCAACATGAACAATCTGGGAGAATGTCTGCTCGATGCTACTCATATGTGGATGTGTATTGGAGCTTCATAACTCCCTTATGCATTGTGTCTCGGCTGAAGTACTGTAAGAAAATTTTGAAGCCACATTGCTTCACGGCTTGCAATACTGGCTGCTATATACTCTGCCTTTGTTGTACTGAGTGCCACTAACGTCTGCTTATTGCTCAACCATGAGATCACATTGATCCCAAACTGAAGTAGCATTTGGAAGTACTCTTCCGATCCCTGCCCAATCAGAGTCTGTATATCCCTGCTGCTTCACATTTCCATCCGAGGCATGTCTCAATCCATATCTACTTGTACCATGTAGGTGTCTCAACAAATTTTTGCTGTCAACCAATGTACATGTCTCAGAATCAAGGTAAAAGGTCCACATCCTAGTTCTTATGACTGGCTTCCTTCACTGAAACAAGGGAATCCTCCTAGGAGGTCTCATATCTCCTCAAAGTCTTCGAAGATTTTGATCTAGACTCCTGTTTTCCAGTCCTGGAGAACATCTCTCCCATATGAATCTGAATATGAATTTGAAGAGGAATATTCTCTGAATGAAAGTCTCTAAGCAACTAACTCTCTCTGAGATCAGGCTCACTCTGAGTCTGCATGCTCCCTCTGAAGCTTAACTCCCTTTGAAGCTATGTAGTCTTCGGAGTCATCTGCTCCCTCTGCATGCGCTGACCTCCTCCTCTCCTTCATTACACAATTCTATGTTTGGATACTCTGCCTCATGTTGCCTCCTGCAACCGTCATTATAGCTCCCTCTCAAAGTTATTACCTGTGACTTGCCCGAAACAAGAAACAAGAACAACAATATCTCCATGGTAACCTCCATGGAATTTACAAGATAACCTGCCTGGAACAAGGTCAACCAAGAAAATATCCTAGAGGAGATCAATTTATCTTGTAAACAAGTGCATTATTAATATGAGCATTTACTTAATGGTAATTGTACCAATAATAATCAAGTGTTACTAAACTAGCAATAATAATGGAAATAATAGAATTCTAAAGATTGCTATTCTAGTTACAACACATACTTAAACTACAACAATATAAGGAATACCAAACCTGATATGTAAACCTTGAGTGTGTTGTTCCTCTGAATGTGTTGGATCTGGGATCCCTCTGGCTCTACAATTGTTGCTTGGACAAAAGATCCCTTCTCCTGGAAACAAGCTTAAGATAGTGATACAATTTAAACATATACAAGTAAATACCTTTGACAAACAACGACAGGTAGCGACACCATCCGACAACAATGACAAGCAACGACGAACCCTAAAAGTGCTCCAACTTGCAATCTAAAGGTAGCTGGAGATGCGCTAGGGTAAGGCACACTAGGACAACCAAAAAATTAGTCCCAATACTTCACAAAAACTTTCATTGCAATTGGTACTGCAACTGGTGCTACGATTGGCATTGCAACTGGCATGAAGGAACTGGCACTACAACTGAGGATCTTCCTTCCAACGATCAAACAGTTCTGAAGGTAACCAACTCTTATACCATGTTAAGATTTTGGTATGCTCGTTTAACAATAGACAATGTCACATCATTGTCACCTAACCATAGGCATTCACATATGCCAACTCCGAGCACACTAACCTTTACTTAGAATAATTCCGACAAGCCTACTCCAGAACCAACAAATAAACCCTAGCCACAAAATTGCTGCAACAACAACACAATAACCATACAAAGATAGCATACCTTACACCAAGAGAAGCATACAAGAAAAATACCAGAGAGACTGAGAATAGTCCATGACAGCTAATGCACTACTCTCTCCAGACTTGCACCTTCTTCTGCTGCAGCTGCAGCTCCTTAGATTTGCGAAATAGTTTTTGTTGCAACTGCTCCTAAGACTTGCACCCTTCTTGATGAGTGAGTAAGTACAAATGAGCTAGGCGCTTCCTTATTTATACTAGCATGTCCAGGTTACTTTACTTAGTGGGGCCTGTTATCCACTGAGTTGCACTAGCTGGACTTGCAATTAAGCTGCCAAAGTTTGAGCAATCAAATGCTCAATATTCATAGTTTAGAAGTTCAGCTGGTCTATGTGACCAAATTTTTCCACATTTCCATACCCTACGTGGAATTGTAATAAGAGATGTTGCATGATGAACTTTGTAAAAGGTTTAGCCTCCTAACACTTAGACATGAGTTGTTACTATGGGTTGTTTTTCTAACTTTTTAATTATATTCTGCTGTCCAAGAAATTTATAATTTCCGAGTTTTTTCACTCAATTCCTCCAAAGCTGGAGTATATACTCATGGTTAGGCCTTAGCATGGTCATCTAAGCCTAGTCTCTGATGTATATTACCATGCTAAACATCCTCCTAAAGTTTTATGGAAATGTGCTAAGTCCCCCTTAGGATTTTTTTTAATTTTTTCAGTTAATAAAAAATTTCCCGTAAAACAATTTTTTTTAATTGTAATTTAAAGTTGTAATAAAAAAGTGGTATTAGGAGGCTTCATATGCCTTGGGGGTGCTCATTTTTGAACCTAGAGCACCCACTTTACTGAAGTACTCACTTTTGTGAGTGAAATTAGTGATTTTAATCACTAAAAAGGTATTTTTACTCTCAAAACCCAAAAAAGACATAAAAAAGAAAGACAGAAGACCCTCTTTGATCCATCAAGAAGACTCCACCTTACCCAAAGTTCCAAGGCTTTGAAGATCCTTCTCTCTCTTTCTCAATCTAATTTAAAGCTTAAAGATATCTAATTTCAATTTTTCATATATAGGAAAAGCTAGATCAATTTTTTTGCATTTGAAGTTTCATTCAAGAGCATAAGATCTAGAGAAGGAAAAGAATTAGTTTTGTCAAATTTCTCTTCTAAATTCTTAAAGGATAAAGATAGTTTCTTTTTCTAAGTGCTTCATCTAGATATTTGGCAATTTAGTGCTTGCATTTTGCTGCCTTAAACAACAGTAAAAGATCCTAAGGAAGCAAACTTTCTAGCTTGATTCCTTAGTTCCTTTTGTAATTTTTCAATAAAGTTTACTTAGGAAAATTTTGGGCTTTTATTACTAACACCCCGAGACATTTGGGCATATTAAATCTTCGTTTGCTTGCTGTTTTGTGCAGGTTTGTGAAAGAACAAAGGGATATGCTGTCCAAATCTTGAAGATTCGAAGCTTCCATGACCCCCAAAACTACCTTATATCTTTGAAAAATATTGTAAAGTCTAATTTTATTTTATTTTTGATCCATTTTATAAGGATCCTTACCTCATTTAAAGAGATCCAAAGTCTCTTCAAGAGACCATTGTAACCGAGTTAATAAAATAAGTGAGCCAAAGGAGGCCTCACGTTGTGTTTCCCCCTGGGGGGTTGGTGTTGTGGTCTTGGAGTTTTTCTTTTTTTATTTTAGTTCTTTCTCTTACTTTAAAATTTAAAACAACAATAACATAGATTAGATTTCAATTTGGCAAGTAATACTTTAATTGCTAGTTTAGATTTCCTTTTATGCAATTTCAAAGTTGGAAATAAACCGTCTTCTCAGCTCCTCGGAAGAGGCTGGTCAATGAAGACTTAGTAATTAGAAAACATTTCCTTTCAACAATTTTCACTTTCTTGTTTAAAATAAACATTTCCGCTCAGCTCCCAGTGTTGTTCCTGACCCTTCTAGTTGTGAGCTTGTCTCGATTTTCTAGGAGCAAGTTTCATACACGCTGGGTTGGTCAGTGTGGAGTAGTAATAAAAGAAAAATCTCAAAAGATGATTATTGCTTGGCTTTAAGAACCGCCTAGGGGGAGTGTGCGAAGTTTCAATGAATACCTCGGGCTTGTTACTCTCAGTGTTGGACCTCCAACACCTCTAGTGTGCTTGTTGGTGAAACCATTGGATTTCGACAAGTTCTCAACAAATCTTTGAGCTAGAGGGATAACCTTTCTAGAGGCCAAATCTAGATTAGTTTTCAAACACTTTATTTCCTTGCAAATAAAATTTATCTCATTAACCTACCATCAATAAAGACAATCTAATAAAATATGCGATCTACAACTRCGCACGATACCTTTAAGGCATTAGTCTCATTTTTACATTACATAAAGCCATTTGCTTCAAGTACATTTATTTCTCAAGCACTTGTTATTTATCTTGAAGCATTTACTAATTTACTTGCATCTTGTTATCTCAAGTATCCTTTAATGCAAGTATTTCTTTATGTATCTTGTGGTGGTTAATTGATCTATGCTTTTAAAGGTAGATTTACTTTAGATGTTTTCTTTTTCAATAAACTCCTAGAACACTAACTGCTTAGATTTAGTTTTGAGCCTTAGATTATTTTATTAGGGACTACCCCCCTTGGCTTCGTAGGAGTTGGCCTAGACAAAGGAGTTGAGGATTAAGTGACAACACCTTAACTCTAACTTGCTCCCAAGGACACGTCGAATGGATTGAAGATTTCTTCCACGTTACCCAGGTGTGTATAAAGGCGGAAACAAGGCTGACTTCTCTTTCTAGATCCTTTTATTACTTTAATGTTATTCTCTTGAGGCCGACTTCTCTTCTAGGGTTTCCACACATTTGTTTAATGGTTCACTTGCTTCTGGAATATTCTCCGCATCTAAGAAAGGTCATTTAGGAGGGAAAGACCCTCTTGCAGCTACCAAAACATCAACGGTATGTACCTTGCTTTTGATTTTTTGGGCATTCGTGGGTATCCAAATAAGGATCCTTTAGGATGGCTTTCTTGTGTTACAAGATTTCATGGGGAGAATCATTTAGCCATACAACATATTGCATCTTTTATGGATTATGCTTCAGAAATTAATATTTATCATGAAGAGATTATTATGAGATTATTTTATCATAGTTTGGTAGGAGATGCAAGGGATTAGTTTGGATTGTTGGGCAAAGGAACTGTATCTTTATTTGCGGGTTTAATCAAGGCTTTCTGTGATTATTGGGAAGTTGAAGAAGATATTGAAGATCCACCCAACTGCCATGCCTTATATGAGGATAAGTCCATGGAGGACATAGATTCTTCATGCCATGAAAATGTTTTGCATGATATTTTAGATCTAGAAGAGCATAAGGATGAAGAAGCCATTGAACACTCTTTGGCAACTCTACATGAAGAACATGGTTGGTGAGAGCACTCAAACATTCACCTAATCTTCCCATGAAGATAAGAGTTTAGTGAGTTATTTTCCTTTCCAAAATTCCGAATATGATGATATTCTTGTAAATGTCTGGAAAGAGTTGTTATTGAAGAGGTATGATGACGAAATATATATCTATTCATTTGATGAGAATAAGGGTCGCAAGGGGCATTTTTTTATTTAGATTGATGGTCATGGTTTAGGGATGGTTTGTTGGAAATTGTGTGGGGATCCTATCTATGACATCGATCGAAATGTTTTTAGTGAAGAAAATGATGATTTATTGACTTATGAATAGCCTAATAGTTTGGAGGAAATTATAGATTTTTTTCCTTTGTAACATTCACACCAAATAAATTGAAATTTAGAATTTTTTATGAATAATTTTCAGCCATGTTTACAATAAATTATTTAGAAAACTTTCAGATTAAGGGACATGTTTATGCAAAAAATTTCCAGCCACCAATATCTTCAGATTTTGGTGTGTTTTCATGTAAAATTTCAGTTGTAAATGATGTTTTATTTGTTGGAAATTGTATGGAACAGCATAATTGAAAATAAGTTTCATACTTTGTTTTCATGTTCATTGGAGTGCAGATTTTCATTGGAGATGCCTAAAAATTTGCTCTTTGAGAACGATAAAGATGATTTTCCAGATTTTGACGGGCTGCAGCCTGCCATATCTTTAAGAAGACTACATCAGCCCCATCCAACATTGGATAGAGGAGTCTTATAGGGGTTTATGCCATCGTTGGCATGATTGTTTTCTTCTTTCTCATCTCCATGAACATATTTACGTTGTCAACTTTCTCATCATGGAGATTTCAGTATATGTGTATGTGATGTTTGATATAGCCTTGTTTTGGTTGGTGACCAATCACAAGGGAATATTTCATGGCATTAATGAAGTGCTAGCTTGGTTTAATTGGTTGTATGATTATACTTAGCACTTTCATTTTCCTATGTTAAGTAGAGTAGGGTAGAAGAAATAATCTCTTGAGAGCATTAGAATGGGAGAATAGGTTCAATATACATGAGCACTAGATTTACTTACATATTGTTATTGGCATTGTGGCTTATGCCTTTTCGTTGTATAATCAATTTTGAGCTATTGTGCATGTAATAAACCATATAGATATTGTATATGGTGTTTAGGGATGTGGATATGTATCCATCCCACCACATGGTTTGCTCTTGCTTTCTTGCTAGGTCTTTTCAAACATGTTCAACTAGAGATTTCTAAGGTTCTCTTGCACTCTTCTTCAAGAGCACATGTCCCCAAGTTGGAACTAGTTGTTAACCCCCATATTGCATGAGGGTAATTCTTGTGATTTTCATCACAAGATAGGATTTGTAGCATGCTACCCATGGATTTTTCGATGGATTGGGGGTACACACCTTCCTTCTTTGCTTGGAGATTATCATTTTCGTGGTTGAGTTGATGCACTTCTCCTTGTTTGATGATCATGCTTGATGGTTTATGGATCACCCTCTTGGTTGTTATGGAGTATGCTACCTCATCATGGTGTTGCATTGGTATACTTCTTCTTGACTAGAGGGTGTCACACCTTGGTTCATGTATGATGGTTCTAGCCCCCTAAGGGATTGGATAGTGGTGATGTGAGGTAGTCACATGGCTTTTTGAGTATCTTAGTGATTGAGCATGTTGATGTTATATTATTGTAATGCCACTAGGAGTGGGAGTTCCACATGGTCCCCTTTTTCTTATGTTGACCCCCTTTTCACATTGTTCCAAAATGATTTATTTGTCTAATTGACATGGTTGATGTGGTTGGAGCTTCCTTATGTGAGTGCCCTAGCTTACTTAATTTTTTTTTACACACTTTAGACTTTATTTGTCATGGATATAACCCGTTTGATGGAGTGCTCCCCTTTGGCATGCATGTGGAGGTTGATTTCACTGTTCATGGGGTATTTTGATGTCTTGGAGGTTTGTGGATGAGTGGCCTAGTTGGTTTGGGTTCACACCTGGATGTGATCATTAGTATGGTTGGTCTATGGTTTGTTGGAGCACTTTCCTTTTTGGCACACATGTGGAGGCATCATCATATTTCTATCATTATTTTATTGCTACCTGATGAGCTCGTCCCATCTCCTTGGAGTTGGTTGAGGATTTGGTATGTGGCTCATGGAATTAGTACATGGATTGTTGACTTCCGATCACCTTGGAGTTCAGACGTGCCATTGGGAATTGGTTATTTGCAATTGTTTTGAGAATTCCCCTTCGTATTCTATTGTTTTCTCAAACATGTGGACCCTCTTTCTTGTGGAGCACACCTCTCTTGGACTATTTTATTGTTTATTTGGAGATGCCTTGCAGGATGTACCTTTTGGAGGATTATTTAATCATTTCCTTGACATCTTGACATGGTTAAACCCTATATTTTTTTTGTCTTTTTTTGGCTTGGTTTATCATCTTTCTAGGAGGGTGCACCATGGGATTGTTATTTTGTTGTTTCCTTGATGATATCTAGGAAGACACACCATTGGAGGCACTTCTTTATCATTTCTTGGACGTTATGAGTCATGACATGGTCAACCATCCACTCATCTTGAGGATGCATCCCACTTGCATGTGCTATTCTTGGAGATTGTTGCATAACCAACTCCATTATTTTACTATTGTTGACTTGTCTCATGGAATTGGTTGCTTAGGAGCATTATGAAATATCCCCGATCCGGCTGATCGAGATATTTGCTACTGATCTACTATTCTGTCTAGCAGATCTGATACACTGGGGGTTTCTGGATGCGTTTCAGTGGTATGTTTGAGATCTTGATGGTTATTGCATGTGCATGTGGGTTATTGCATGTGCATGTTGGTTATTACATGTGCATGTTGCATATTTAAGGTTTAAACAACATATAAAGGATGCATGCAAAAGTAGAGAACATCAACTGCCCAATATCATGTATAATAACGGTTCGAGCATGGAAATACAATAGCCTACTGGAAATATAGAATATAAACATCAGTCAGATCTCATGGATCAATACTGGAATACAATCAAATAACATAAAAATACCCGTGATCAGAAGATGATAGCAGATCTGATGCATGCACAAATAGATCAGCAAAAATACGCGACTCCGGAGAAATACGGTAACCACTACCAGCTGGAAAACTCGTTCGGAAGAATGGACCGTCGGAATGCGTTGGAAACTGCTCCAATAGAAGTGCCCTGGCCTCTAGACTGAAATGGGTGAGTATCGGATCTCGAATCCGGTCTCTAAGGCACTGTATCTGGACCCCTGGGGGGTTGGCGCACCTCCTGGAGCACTGGATGCGCCCAAAAGAATTCCACCAACGGAATCTGCTGCTATATGGCTCAAAACGATCGTCTCGCCAAATAAGGAAATGGGTCGGAAGGATCTCTCCGGATCTGCTCTGAAACTCTACATGCAACACCAAATGTATGTCCGGAAGAGCTGCGCCCTAAATGGTTGAATGAGTCGATTTGCAAGATTCCACCGTCAGAATCTGATGATAGATGGCTCAATAGAAGCTCCCTGGCTCAATCTCAAATGGGTTGGAAGGAAACTGCAATCTGGATACGGGTCTCGTGCAGCTCTCCAAACCCTCAAACTAGCTTGCGCCCTCACTGGCTGAGCTACGCACTTTGCAATGGATACTCCTGAGTAGTCTGGTGAAATACTTGGATGGTATCTCCGATGGGCTAGGGTGTGTCTCTCAACACCGAAATCGATCAATGGTGGTGGTTTCCTCCAGAAATCCACAAAACAGTAAGGTCGGCTTTCCTCCTCCTCTGGGAACTCTCAACATCAAATCATAACAATGCATAATGAATTAGGTTGCTTTACCCTTCCTTTATAGCTTCCCGAAACCCTAATTCATTGTTGACCTTTTCCCTCCAAGTGACTTTCACTTTATTTTATTATTCCTTGATTATATCACTTAATTAATTAATTAATTAACCATTTTGCCTCTAAAAAGTGATTTATCCATCCTGATGGCTTCTCCAGTCACTGAAAGTCACTTCTCATCATCTTATCCTGTAGTGCTCTTCCTCCCGATTCCGATGAGCTATTATACTAAGAGGTTTCTCCAAGTAATATGCCCATTATGACCTTCTTAGTGAATTTAATTAAGATATGATCCATAATAACTCAAAATTACGGAAATCGTCGGCATGCAACGAAACCAAAGCCCAGCTATGCAGAATGGATCCTGATGATGATCGATGCAAATCGGGCCCAAATAAACCCCTCAATATCTCCCGAACTCTCTGTCACCCCTATCTGGCTACTCGGGTAGGC
>JASDQU010390396.1:0-11027 GCA_032191745.1 Picea mariana | reverse complement strand
GTACAAGCAACGACATGATCAACATCGAGTGCCACACAACTTCCAGGTGGGCGACAAAGTGTGGCTGCATTTGCAAAAGGAGCGCTTCGTTGGACCCCACCACAAGCTTCATCTGCTCCGATATGGGTCGTACACCCTCACCAAGGCTGTAGGGGAAAATGCCTTTGAGCTTAGCATTCCACCATTCCTTGGTCTGCACCCAGTGTTCAATGTGGACCGCCTTCGGCCCTACTTTCCACCTCTACTAGACACATCCAACATGGCAGAACAACTCACACCAACAGAGTTAAATCCAGACTGCATGGAACAAGCCAGAATTAATCAGATCATGGATACACAGATCAAGCACACCCGAAAACAAAGGATACCGCTATATCAAGTTGTCAAAGCAGGCCAACTCCTTCACCAAGGCAAGTGGCTCACCAGGGACCAAGTTCAGCAAAAGTTTCCTCATCTCATGGAGGAACTCAATGCAATGGGGACCATTGCTTCCTAAGGGGGGAGAAATGATCCAGGTGGATATTGGTGGCCACCCACCTATTCCACTTGGACCCCCACCATTACTTCTTTCAGTTTTTCAGTTTCCGCACAGTTTACTATATTTAGCAGTTTTTCGGGTCCTGAACTTTTGGAGTTGTTTTGAGGCCTTAAACGACGTTTTTTGGGAAAACGGGGAGCAACATGGACCATAAATTGATGTTGCTCACCCAAAAGTTCTAGTCCTTGGATAGATATTTCTAACGAGGTATGGAACACGTCAAACATATATCATATGCCAAAGTTACGTCCCTGGGAAGTTGATGTACCAACTTACCCAAACGGGGCCCATAGTCTTGGTGTTTCATCTCCTAGGGTTAGGTCTTTGGATGTTTAGGGTTTCCCATTGTTTCTCAATAATAATAGGCCTTCGAGCCTCATTGTAACATAGTTCAAAGGCCAGTAGCCGCCACATCTCTTCTTAGAGATAAGCTACCAGCGCCCTAGCTAGTTTATTTCCATTCTGTCTGTAAGCATATTTCAGTCATTTGTTATTAATGAAATGAAGTCTTATTTCCGCTGCATCTCTGAGTTTATGTGTATTTCTATATTTCATTGTGTTCCTACATAAATCCGGATCACAACAATTGTTGTGTCTAGTTGTGGAGATAGTTTGTTCAATGCAATTTGTTGTTTGGTAGTAGTGGAGTTCGATGTGCAGTCGCTGGGGATTTACACTATACAGTCCTTTTACAATGCAATTATAGGCGGCAACCAATAGGATTTTAGGTGCTTACATGAGCACCTTTCGCCATATCTCCTACAAAATATGTCGGCAATTGGAACTTGGCAAGAATACCTTGTAAACATGGTGTTGTCATATGAAAAAGGGAATGTGGAGGGTTGCAGATTCTGTTTGCAATGGTTGTCTATCATGTTCAGAGTAAATATCTAGGTCTGGTCGGCCTTGCCAGATGGCACTGTCCATTCCTGGTCTATTGATTCAAATTACAATCGAACAATTGACATCCTCTCGTTGAAAACAGATACAACACATATCCATTAAGAACCTTTGCTTGGACATATCAGTGGTTCAGGGTTGAATGTCCATGCCAGCCAAACTGCATCAAATCTGCATATGCGTCGCATGCTTTTTAGTGAGAATGGAACTCCTCCCAGTTATGATATGACCATACGGGACTTGAACAAAAAATCCATGCGTGAAATTCATCACAGTTGTGATGAGGCTATAAAGGGCTTAAACAAAAAATGTAGAGTAAGTTATCACAACTTGAAAAAAGTTATGCATAAAATTTGTCCCAGTTGTGATGAGGCCATACACCCCTTAAACAAAAAACGTACACTAAGTTATGAGAACCTGAATCAAAGTGAAATTCATCCCAGTTTCCATCAGGTCATCGTGCCCTTGGACAAGAAACATAGAGTAAGTTACCACAACTTGAAAAAGGTCATGCATGAGAGAAAAAAATACATTGCTATTCTTCCTTTTAGAGAGAAACTCACATATCACAATCTAAAGAAATTTGTTCGTGCACAACAAAACAGAAACAGGTACGGTCGCATATCCCAGAATGGTCATGCAACTGTCACATTTCGTGGCCTAGAAGCAACAACATGCACTACTACCAATGAAAACCAACAAACACTTTCTACTCATACTTCCCTGCGAAAGAAAAATGCAAGACATACGTACATGAAACAAATTAAAGACACTCCTTCCATTGCGTGTGCAATTTGTGAACAATTGAATTTCTCAAAAAACATTAAGTCTTTCACATCAGATTTGCAAGCTGAATACCTCCACTTGGCAGCGCATGATAAACCATTTTCTAGTGGAAAAATTTGTCTTCCATGCAAACGGTCGCTTGAAAATGGAAAACTGCCACAATTTTCAACCCCTGAGCAGATAAGATGTAATACACCACTACCACATGTAAGTGCCCTTACGAAACTTGAGGAAAGACTTGTGTCTCTACGAATTGCATTTTCACAAATTAGGCCTTGGGGCTATAAACGACCTCATATGGGCTTAACAGGATCAATTAATGTGCCTGTTTAGCTAGATGTTGTGCAAAAAGCCTTGCCACAATTCATTAGTGATACAATGACAATTATTGTGGCTTTAAAAAGACGCTTGCGATACAAAAATGCCTATCAGACAGGAAAATGCATGTGCATGATGTTATGAAAGCATTAAAAGAATTATGTTCCAGGTACCTGTACAAAGCACAAAACATTTGTATAAATGAGAACTGGAACAATGTTCTTGCAGAAGAGGATGCCAACTCTGCAGATACTCTCAAAAATGCTAATGAATTTGATACAAGTGATGAATCGGAGAATGAAACACCTGCTGAGACATTGGTTCATGGATTCACTGATTAACAGTGCATTCGTGACTTGCAAGACAAGATTGTCGAAATTGCACCTGCTGAGGGGCAACTTCCACTTGGAATATTCAAGGACAAATTCGCTGAGGAAATAAACTTTCCAACACTCTTCTATTCAGATCCACATGCCACTGACATTACAAAATGATTTAGTTATCATAAAATAGTCTGATGGGAGCTGCTACATTCAAGCGGTGACTTCTCCTGTCACATAACAAATTTGTTTTTCAAAACAATGTGCATAATAATAGAGCAAGTTCATTCCTGCATGTGGGTCCGAATAAGAAAAGGCCAGTTACAAGGAAGAAAGTTGTTGGCCAAGGATGTCAAGTACAAAGTAAACCTAGAAAAAATTCTGAAATCTGATATTGGAAACATAGATTTCAAAAACATTTGCACCTCTCATGACTATTTGCAACAAAACAAAAAAACTATTTTTGCAATGATCCGGCAATTGGGTCGGCCAACATTTGTCATCACATTTACAAAGTGCATAGCATTGCTGGGATCCATTGGTAGCTGCCGTATTTGACTTGCATAGGAACATGAAACGTAAAAAACAAACCGATACACTGGAAAACAATCACATTGACTACCTCATAAGAAAATACTCAGTGACATGTAATCGCTACTACAGACATAGAATAAGTGCTTTGAGACAATTGATATGCCATGATGAAACGTTTTTCGAAAAAAATATCAGACTACTTTTTTGTGACTGAATTCCAGAACCACGCACTGTTGTGGATAGAGGGTGCACCAGTCTATGGAGCTAACAAAAACTCAGAGATCGAACAATTTGTGGAAATACATAACATGCAACACATATCATTTGGATCCAGAACTTGCCAAAGTTCATAGACATTACCATACAATAAGTTGTAGAAAACAAAAAAACTCACATTGCAGATACAACTTTCTTGTGCCGCCAATGAGAGCTACAAGAATCATAGAGCCACTTAGTTTAGAGGACAATGTTGTTGTTGAGAAATCTAAATCCTTGTTCGAATTTCTAGAACAAGGAGAATTTGACGAGTTTATGAGCTTCGATGCGTTCTTGACAGAGCTAAATCTATCAAAAGATGAGTACATCAAAGCCATACAATGTACGCTTAAGCAACCAATAGTTTTCCTTAAACGAAAACTTTCCCATATTTGGAACAATAGTTTCTCCAAGGACATGCCAGTTATGTGGAAAGCAAATACATATGCGTAGTACGTGCTCAATGCATATGCTGCAACATCATACTGTACCTCGTATATGACAAAGGTTGACAAATCTATGACAAGTGCATTCAGAAGAATACACAAAGAACATGAAAAAAATCATATTGATGCCATACAAATGATATGCACACTTGGCAACACATTGCTTAATATTCAACAAATGTCTGCTCAACAAGTAGTTCACATTGCACTTTCCCTACCCCTCACTTGTAGTTCAAGAAAATGTGTCTTCATAAACACATCTCCACTTGAAAAACGCACATTTGTGCTTAAACCACCGGTTTTGCTAGAACAAGAGCCTGACAATTCAGAAGACGTGTTATGTCGCTCTATTGTTGATTATTACCTCCAGCGTCCATCTCCTATTAGGCATATCTGCTTAGCAGAATTCGTATCGCATTACAAAAATAATGGTGTGTTCATATCAAAAAGAAAAAAACCCTCTGTGATACAGTTTGTCAAATACAATAAACATTCTGACTATGAAAACTATTGTAGAGAAAAATTGTTGTTGTACGTTCCGTTCGATGAAAACAAAGAGACATTAAAGCATAACTTCTCTACATGGGAGGCTGCGTATGTTGCCTCTGAGACTATAGTGCACATCAATGAAGCTAGATTTACCTACAATGTTAATCCAACATGGGGTGATCTAGAAATTGCAGTTAATGAGCTAGAAAACCCTGATAATCCTGATGAGACATTCAAAAACCGAAAAACGACCAGAACTCCTTGCAAGTCCTATGACTTACAAGTGGATTTGCCTCGTCCTCCAGCAGGTGGAGGTGAAAAACGTATCAATCTTGGTTTTCAAGTCACAAAACATCCTTTCCTAATTGAAAATAATGAATACCACAGAATAAGACGTCTGTTGAATCGAGAACAAGAAACAATTGTAAAGGACATTGCTCTTAAAAAATGCATGAACATGGACACTCCTGTGCACTTGTTCCTTACAGGCGGAGTAGGAACATGCAAGACATTCACAATGAAATCACCGTTCCAAATGCTTATACGAATCTATGATTCAAACAATTCCTCTAATCCTATGAAACCAAAGGGCCTAATAGTTGCATACACAGGAAAAGCTGCATATAATGCAGGTGGAACAACAATCCACTCTGCATTTTTAATGCCTTTTAACAAATCACATTTTCTTCCACTTAGCAAGGAAATGTTGGATACATTGTCTAAGCTTTATGAGGAACTCCGACTTATCTTTATAGATGAAGCATCTTTGATTGGAAGTCGGTTCTTATATTCCATTGACATCCGACTAAGAAGCATAAAACATGTGTACACAAAATACTTTGGAAACATTGACATGATATTCTGTGGGGATCTTTACCAGGCACAATCCATCCAAGATTCGTTGATATTTGAACAACCTACTGTTAACATGGAAACAATGACGCATGACTTCTGGAGAGACAATATTAAATGCTTTGAATTACATACTACATTGCACCAGACAGATGAAACATTCATTACAATTCTGAATAGAATGTGGACAAACAACCAAACATATGATGACTTAACATATATCAATTCGAGGTGATTGCGGCTTGCACCAACAGACCCAACGTTCCCTTACTTGTTCTACACAAATATCGATGTTGCAATGCATAACAGCCACATGCTATCGCTCATGCCTGGCGATGATATCATCATCAATTCAATTGACCTGGAAGAAGACAACCATGGAAATGTGCCACGTCATGAACATACAACCACTTTACCTTTGCAGCTTGTCCTCAAATTAGAAATGTTGGTTGAAATATATGCCTGTAACTATGATTGACAAGATGTCTTGGTCAATGGTGCAGATGGAATACTGAAAGGCTATACGAAAACAAAAAAACGTGATGTCCTTTGGATTAAGTTCCATGAACCGCATATAGGCAAGCGACAAGCAAGCAAGTTGTCTTATCTATATAGTTCAAACACTGGAAGCGATTGGATACCTATTTTGTGAATATCAAAGCCAATATTGACATCAGCAAAGACAGGTCGACTGAAAATTCGAAAACAGTTTCCGATTAAACTTGCATGTGCGCGTATAGTCCATAGATCACAAGGAATAACACTTGATAATGTTGCATTTCAGCCTGCTGGAATTCGGATACATGGACTTGTATACACAACATTGTCCCGTGTCAGAAGCATAGACTCCTTGTATTTACTAAGTCCTCTTACAAAAGATAACTTCAAAGTCAAACAGAAAGTTGATATTGAGATGGAATGACTCAGGACCACCACAAAATGGGAACTGCACTATGATTACCAATTCATACAAACAAATTCATCTCTATCAATTCTCTCGCTTAACACACACAACTTAAATGCACACATGGATGATATACTCAATGACTATGATACAATGCAATCCAATATTCTGTGCTTGCAGGAAACATACATGTCATTATCCATGCAAAACAAAGAATTCCCAAATCACAATTGCATATCAAGTTACATTACACATGGGGTGATGATATTGGTGAAAAAACATGTACCAATTTTGGAGCATATACATATCAAAGAAAAGAATGTTGAGGTGGTGCTTGCAATTTTTTTTTCCATGAAACATAAATTGCGATACTGAATCTGTATGTTGGGCCCCATGTAGCATTCTCCAACATAGTAGATTTTACTTCCAATGCATTGGGCCATTTCTATCTGAACGAACCCATTGTGCTTGTAGGAGAATTTAATATTGACATGCTACAAAAGAATGGCAGAACAAAAGAATTGGAAAACTACATGTGCAAATACAGTCTCCGTTTTCTTTTGCACAACACAAGTCATCTGCAAAACACACTTATTGACCATGTGTGGTCGAATGTGCCCATTCCTTAATACAATATGTTTATCTTGGACACACATTGGTTTGATCACGATACAATTGGTATTGCACTTGAATTATGAAATATACATCAAACATTTTGCAAAGTCATATTTCTATGTTTCAAAGCATATTGGTTTTGAGCCCACCAGCCCAAGAACCCGCGATCCACAAAGTGGGCAAGTATGGGATGCGATATTCATACATGCTCTATAAAATCTCATGTCCATACTTTATAAAGGTACATATTTGGTTTTTTCTGGATTGTACACATACTGGTCTGGTCACCACACAGTTGGTGTTGCACACGGATTATGGAATATGCACTACGAGTCCGACCGAGCCCTTTCATTTCCTTAGCCAATTTTATGCCCGCGGCTTCCCTAGTACGCATTATCGAACTCTCGTTCCCTGTGTTCGAGTGTACATCTTGCATCCAAAACTTGGTAATCTATGTCTATGCTCGTGGGTTCCCAGACGACGAAGTGGCAGATTTCATGTCCATCTATATCTCTACATCAGGAGTCCAACTGAACACCATTCATTTTCATAGTTCTTGATTTTTATGGCCACGGGGTCCTTTGTGGGCGCCATCCAGCTCTCATGCCCCGTGTGCACGTTATACATTTTGTGCCCGAAACTTCGGTGATCTACAATTGGACCCGTACTTGAAGCTTGCGACTCATTTGCTAATTCTCTTTAATTAAATTGTACAATATCAATATTTATTATTAATAATTTAGTACTTGAAAATAATCTTTTTAGATAATGTTAGCTATATAACATATATGTTATAAGTTATACATGTAGACAATTGCAATCTTGAACCCGCTAGTCCTGGAGTCAGTTTGTCAATTTCTTTATCACGGAACTCCCAGTGTTGCGTGGAGGACACAAAACAATAGAAGTGCAATGTTGATTGAGCCATCCCGATGTTCGCCTATCAATTTGTATATCGTGGAACTCTCGGTGCTATTTGTAGGACATGGAACAATAGAGACCCAATTTTCAGCCCGCCATCTCGAGAACTCGCAATCCAAAAAGTGGCTAAGTATGGAATGAGGGATCCGTGCATGCTCTATAAAATTTGATATCCATACTTTATAAAAGTACATATTTACTATGGATTACTCGTTCCTCATAAAATTTCTAGGTCCGGAACTGGCGGATACATGTGTTCAGATTTCCAGTTACTTTTATATTGCCAGCCCGACCGTCCGCTTACCCGTTTCATATTGTACATATTACATGTAATGTCTAATACGTATTCAATTTTGAGCCCACCAGTCGTGGAGTCCGTCTGTCAATTTAGAGCTCACCAGCCCAATAACCCGCGATACATATTACATATTACATGTAATGTGTAATACATATTCAATCTTGAGTCTGCCAGTCGTGGAGTTCATCTGTGGATTTGTATATCGCGGAACTCCGAATGTTGTTTGGACAACACAGGACAATAGAAGTGCAATGTTAAGCCAGCCAGCGCGCAACTCCACGATCCAAAAAAATGGCTAAGTATGGAATAAGAGATCTGTACATACTCTATAAAATGTCATGTCCATAGTTTATAAAAGTACATATTTAGTATGTATTGCTCCTTTCTCAGAGTCCGTCTGTGAATTTATATATCGCGGAACTCAGTAGAAGTACAATGTTTAGCTAGCTAGCCCGCAAGTCTGCTTGTAAATTTGTATATCATGGAATTCTGGGTGTTATTTGCAACGCACAGAACAATAGAGGCTTGTTTTTGAGCCCGCCAGCCCGAGAACCCGCGATCCAAAAAGTGTACATGCTCTATAAAATCTCAGCCAGCTCGCAAGTCCGCCTGTCAATTTGTATATTGCGGAACTCTAAGTACTATTTGTAGGACACAGAACAATAGAGGCCTATTTTTTAGCCCGACAGCTCGAGAACCTGCGATCCACAAAGTGGCCAAGTTTGGAATGCGATATTCTTACATGCTCTATAAATAATCATGCCCATACTTTATAAAGGTACATATTTTTTTTCCCTGCTTTGTATACATATTGGTTTGGTCACGACACAGTTGGTGTTGCACATGAATTATGAAATATGTAGCAGGAGTCTGACCGACTGCTTTCGTTTCCTTAGCCAATTTTATGCTCGCGGCTTCCCCGCTATGCGTTATTGAACTCTTATTCCCCGTGTTCCGAGTGTACATCTTGCATCCAAAACTTGGGTAATCCATGTCTATGCTCGCAAGTTCCCAGACGGCGGAGTGCTAGATGTCATGTCCATCTATATCTCTACATCACGAGTTCAACCGACCACCATTCGTTTTCATAGTTCGCAAATTTTATGGCCGCGAGTTCCTTTGTGGGTGCCATCCAACTCTCATTCCCCGTGTGCCCGGTATATATATTGCGCCCGAAACTTCGCTGATCTACAATTGGACCCGGACTCGAAGCTTATGACTCATTTGATAACTTTGTTTAATTAAATTGTAGAATATCAATATTTACTATTAATAATTTAGTACTTGAAAATAATGTTTTTAGATAATGTTAACTATATAGCATATATGTTGTATGTTATAGATGTAGAAAATCACAATTTTAAACCCGCCAGTTCTTGAGTCCGTCTGTAAATTTGTATATCGCGGAACTTTGGCTGCTATTTGTAGGACACTGAACAATAGAGGTCCAATTTTGAGCCCGCGAGCCTTAGAACCCGGGATCGAAAAAGTGGCGATCCACACATACTTTATAAATGTGCATATTTACTTTTCCCTTATTTGTACACATACTAGTTTGGTCACCAGACATTTGGTATTGCACATGAATTATGAAATATACACCATGAATCCGATCGAGCGCTTTCATTTCCCTAGCTAAATTTATGGTCGCGGGTTCCCGACTATGCCTTGTCAAATTCTCATTGCCATGTCTATGGTCGGGGGTTCCCAGACGACAAAGTGGAAACTTTCATGTCCATATATATCTCTACATCACGTGTCCAACCGTCCACCATTCGTTTTCATAGTTCGCGAATTTTATGGCCGCGAGTTCCTTTCTCGGCGCCATCTAGCTCTCATGCCTCGTCTGCGCGGTATACATCCTGCGCCCGAAACTTCAGTGATCTACAATTGCACCCAGACTCGAAGCTTGCCACTCATTTGATAATTTTCTTTAATTAAATTGTACAATATCAATATTTAATATTCATATTTTAGTACTTGAAAATAATGTTTTTAGATAATGTTCGATATATAACATATATGTTATATGTTATACATGTAGACAATCACAATCTTGAGCTCGCCAATCTTGGAGTCTGTCTGTCAATTTGTATGTGGAGGAACTCTGCCTGCTATTTGTAGGACACAGAACAATAGAGGCCCGATTTTGAGCACGCCAGCCCAAGAACCCGCGATCCAAAAAATGTCTAAGTATGGAAGTCCGCCTGTCAATTTGTATATTGCGGAACTCCGAGTGCTATTTGGAGGACACAGACCAATACAACTGCAATGTCCAGCCAACCAATTAAATTGTACAATATCAAAATTTGTATTTCGCGGAACTTCGATCTGTAAACAATTGCAATTCTGGGCCCGCCAACCCTGCAGTCCATCTGTCAATTTGTATATCGCAGAACTCCGAGTGTTGTTTGGAGGACATGGAACAACAGTAGTGCAATGTTGAGCCCGCAAGTATGCTTCTCAATTTGTATATCGCAGAAGTCTGGGTGCTATTTCTAAGGCACAGAAAAATAGAGGCCCAATCTCGAGCCCGCCAGCCCAAGAACCCGCGATCCAAATAATGTACATGCTTCCCTTCGCTATGCTCCCTGAAAGCCTACACAAAATCACACTGCTTAGCAGGCTACTCAGAATTGGAATGTCATTCGCGGGACCTCAGGTTGGCCTGTTCACGAAATCTTCAAACCCTAGTTCCGAAAATGAGCACGACCGACATTTTCTTATTCCTCAGTTAGCCACTTTCCCGCAATTCCGCAAATATACAAATCGTCGTCCACTGAACTGCACCATCATGCCCTCTTACGTTTTACGCGTTTTGCAGTAAAAAATTCCGACTCATGCAATTTCA
>JASDQU010390394.1:4655-15692 GCA_032191745.1 Picea mariana | reverse complement strand
AAGGAGCATCATCTCAAACATAAATACTATATTTTTCAGTACATTTTGGATTACATTGTGGGAGAATATGGACACTAAGTTGAAAATATATACAACATTCCATCCAAAGATAGATGGGAAGACAAAAGTAGTCAACATGAATTTGTTGCAACTTTTAGGGGTTATAATCAAAAGTGTTAACTCCCCCAGCCTAGGAGTAACTAAGGAGATGATGTCTTGAGAGCCACAGGTAGCAGACATGGAATGTTGAGTCTTATATAGTTGGTTGTCATTGATGTGAACCCTGGATGTCAACTCTAGAAGAAGTCCAAGTAATGGGTGTATTTGAAGAAGTCTCCAAAGTGGTCCTCTTATGGCGTAGCTCTAAGAATGACCCTCATGGGAAGGTGCTTTGAAGAAGTCTACAAGAATCCCTATAAATATGGCCAAGTGGTTAAGTTGTTAAGAAGCCTTGACAGTGTGGTCATGGAGCCTGAAGTTGATTGAAGAACAAGACAATGAAGGAAATTGCAAATGCATGTAACACATCCATATAATGATAGTCCTCGTCATGCCATTTCCAATGGTAGGTGTTACACCACGTGATTCCTCACGGCTAAGGAGATATGCCCTCTTGAATATGGAAGCCCCAAAGTAAGGTTAATAAGCCCTAAATAGTTGTAGAAAGAAGTGACAAGTTGACCCCAAATTAATTAAAAGAAGAAAATTTGTTGCAAACAAGAAGTTACACTTTGAACCCATTGCAATGAATGTTAAAATAAATATTAAGGATATTGTTGGTAAAGTCAACACCAATGGAATAATCTTTAAAAATTAAATTGAATTTCATTTGGGTTAAGTCGACCCTAAAAAGAGGGTGTTTGATCTAGTATAAATAAGACACCTAAGAGTTCATTTGTTATACCAACTCAAGCTATTTTCATATGAGGTAACCAAGGAGATATGAGGCAAATTTTAGAGGGAATATGAAGTGAAGAAAGACGAATTTCCAAGGGAGGATGAAGTCTTGTGATCCAGGTGGATATCGGTGGCCACCCACCTTTTCCAACTCGCTCAAAACAATTTTCTGACAATTTTGACAATTTACTATTTTTAATAGTTTTTAATCTCCGGGGCCATTTTGAGGGCCTAAATGAATGTTTTCCAGGATCGATCTTCTCAATGATAGATGAAGATCTTGTTTGATCCCTCAAAATGAATCTTATCGACGATACCTTTCCAACATGCTATTGTGTGCCTAAAACGAAGATCATATGCAAAAGTTACGACCCCGAGAAGTTGATGTACTAACTTACCCAAATGGGGCCCACATGACTTTTGGTGCTTCAGCTCCTAGGGTTAGGTTTTTGGATGTCTAGGTTTTTTGACATTCTTGGTTATTGTAAAAAGACCTTCAGAGCCTCATTTTAATCATTTTCTTGCGAATGAACGCAACCGTCACATCTCTTCTTAGAGATAAGTCGCCACCATTCCAAAAAGTTTGTTTTCCGCTGCATTTTACAGTTTCAGCTTATTTCCTTATTGAATAGAAACCAATTTTACTGTATATATATTATTCTGTGTTAAGAATCTTATAATAATTTGTATTCATTTTGTTCTGCTCATAAAATCCAAATCAATGGTATCACAACGGTCTTCTCCTTGTTGTCTTAATGCATGTCCCCAACGAGGTCAGGGTACAAAGAATTGGGTCTCGAGCTTGTTTCTCTTGAGGAAAAAATCTCTCACATGCCCAAACGCCCTCTCACGGCAGGAGAAAATAAATATAATAGGACATGAGATCCTTTCAAAATTTTTCTTGAGGAATCCCTCACGCAAATGAGGAACAAGATGAGGGATAGTTTCACGCAAATCCTTCGGTGGCTACCAACAAGCGACACATCTTCCTCGAGCAGAGGTGCCTCCCCTTTCAAGGTACAAATCAACTTCGATATTCCTTATTTGAAGGTCATATAGACGCAGATGATGTAGACAAGTGGTTGAATCTACTAGCAGGGTATTTTTCTGTCCATAACTTTTCGAATAGAGAAAAGATTATTTTTACACTCAAAGTCGTTCCTCATGTCAAAGATTGGTAGGAAACGTTCTGTGAGAAAAAGGAAATAGAGGAACCCTCATTATTTACAGTCGCGGCCACCTGTAAATCCTTTAGGGATGCTATTAAAGAACAATACTACCCTATCATAAGTTACGACGACTTGTATACCAAATGGAACATACTGTGGCAAGAAAGAGACCAAGCAGTGCCATAGTTCACAAATATATTCCATACCTTGCGCACCAAGATGGGTATCAAAGATTCAGAGTGACCTCTGGTGCTCAAGTATCATGGTGCTCTACACAGATACATCCAGAACAAAATGGAATTTCTGTACATCTCGTCCTTGGGCGTGGCCTAATGATATGTCATCAAAATCGAGTAGAAGCTTAAACAAAAGACACAACAATTTGGGCCTAGGAACCTCTCAAAACAAAATCCAAGAAGGGGCGGCCCCAACCCACAGAACAAAGGACAAAGAAAATATGGACAGTATCAGGAAAACTAGTCCAAGCCACAAGCAATGAAGGGCACTGAAAAGACAAAGAAAGATACTGGGAAGTGGGGCAACTTCCATAAGAGCCCTTGGCATAACACTACTGATTGTCACTCAAAGCAGTCGCTGGTGGCCAAAGTCAAAGCCTCTAAATCAGATGCAGGTTCTAACTCTGATTCAAAACTAGAAAGGGGAAGACAGATTATTGGTGCAGAACCCAGTGCCACCATTTTTACCTCCAAGCTCCAACTTGGTGAACCAGACGAGCTAGAAGAAGGAAAACGCCTCTTCCATTCACATATGTGGGTAAAAGGCACCCCATTGCACTTCATCGTTGATAGAGGTATCCAAAAGAACCTCATCTCAGCAGAGGTCGCCAAGTGGCTAGTCCCGCCAACAACACCACACCCACAACCCTACATCATTGGATGGCTCTGCCAAGGAAGCGATCTATGCGTCAGCCAATAGTGCCGACTGTCGTACAACATCAAGCCCTTAAAAGATGAGGTATTTTGTGATTTTTCTCCTCTCGAAGTTTGTAATGTTATTTTGGGACAACCTTATTTATGGAAACTTCATGCTATATATGAGTCTAGGCCTCGTAGTGTTATTATTACTTTGAACAGGATACTCGAGGAAGTCCCTCCTAGTGCTATTTCCTTGATCTCTTCCAAGCAATGCAGGAAGGTCATCTCTCAAATCGAGAAATTTGTCTTCTTCGTGATTCTCTCTTAGAGTGAGCGAAAGATCGCAGCCACATCCAGGGCCTCCGCAGATGATCTCTCCACATAACAAAAGCAAGTGGATAAGGTCATGTAAGAATACTCAACTATCTTCTCCTCTCCTACCGAGGTACCTTTGCACTACTAGGTCAAGAATCCCATCAATCTGACCCCAGGAACACCGCTATCCAATGGGCCAGTCTACCGCTGCTCTTTATTAGAAAATGAGGAGATCAAGAGGTAGATCCAAGAACTGCTCCACAAAGGGCACATATGTCCCAGATCATTGCCTTGTGGGAGCCCAATCGTGTTGGTGCAGAAGAAAGATGGGACCTGAGGACTCTGCATTGATTACTGGGCCCTGAATAAAATCACAGTCTAAAATCGGTACCCGATTCCCCGAATCGACGACCTCCTTGATCAATTCACGGGGTCCAAATACTTTAGTAAGATTGATCTGAAGTCTTTCTACCACCAGGTCCCAATAGAAAAGACAGATGTATGGAAGACCACATTCAAGTCAAAAGAAGGTCTTTTTGAATGGCTGGTTGTGCCCTTTGGTTTGACAAATATTCCAACAACTTTTATGAGGATGATGGATGATATCCTTCAACCTTTCACCAATACTTTTGTAGTGGTGTATATGGATGACATCCTCATCTACAACAAGACATGGGTGAAACACTTGTAGCATATTCAGTAGGTGTTGCACACCCCGTGACAACACAAATTATATGAAAACTTGGAAAAATTCTCCTTCGGCATGGACATGGTTCATTACTTAGGCTACATCATTGATCGCCATGGTGTGCATGTGGATCCAACCAAGATCCAGGTCATTCGTGACTAGCCAGCCCCAACCACACTCACTGAACTTTAGAGCTTCTTGGGCCTCGCTAATTTCTATCGCAGGTTCATGTTGGGATTCTCTCATATTGCATGGGCCCTCATCTAAGTAACCAAGGGTGGCGGTAAGGCAAAATTTGTGTGGGGCCTGTCCCAACAAAAAGCTTTCGATGAATTGAAGAAGTGTTTGTGCTCATCCCCAATACTTTTATTACCGGACCTGCAACATCCCTTTGATATTGAGACATATGCTTCAGACTATGTTGTGGGCACCATTGTCACTCAACACGACCAACCTGTGGCATATCATAGTGAGACACTATCAGATGCTGTCTGTAAGTACCCTACTTATGAAAACTAAATGTGCTCCATTGTGAAATCCTTCCGCCAGTAGAGACATTACATTCTTGGGAATGAGACATTCATCCACACTAATCACAAGCCACTACAGTTCATGTAGACCCAAGAAAAATTGCAGAATGATTGCCATAAAAAGTGGTTCACATACTTACAACAGTTCCACCTCATCATAAAGTATAAAATAGGAAGTTCCAACCGAGTTGCTGGTTTCCTCAGCTGATTTCCAGTCGCGACACTCACCACGTTGCTAGACTCTTGTGACCAAAATACCTCTAGATGGACACACCTCTACGAGACAAACCCTGACTTCTCCACCACTTACCAAATGTTGGGTGCCAACTCAGTGGTCGCTAATTTCCATCTTCAAGATGGTTTTTGTGTCATCTAGGCCACCTCTACGTTCCATCAAGCGAGCGTGCGAAGCTGATTTGGTAAGCTCACTAAATTTGGGTGGCATGACACTTTGGTGTCGAAAAGATAGTGGCAGTGATGCAGAGACATTTCTTCTGGTCAAAACTTCGACAGAATTTTGACAAGTATATTAGGTCCTGCACTGCCTACGTTATTGCCAAACTGACCACCAAGAAACAAGGCATGTACACCCCTCTACCTACTCGTGACAGGCCATGGGAATCCATCTCAATGGACTACATGTCGGGCCTCCCATCCACCAAGAGGGGAAATGACTGTGTTTTTGTGGTTGTTGATCGCTTTTCCAAGATGGCAATTCTATCCGCCTAGAAGAAGAAGATCATAATAGAATCCATGGCCAAGCTCTTCTTTGAACGAGTATGACTACATTTTGGGATCCTACAAACCATTATCTCAGACCGTGACAGTCGGTTCCTCAACACATTTTGGTTGAGCCTCTGGTCACTGCTGGTGTTGGCCCTTGACCAAGTTTCAAAGATTCTTGGTCACGTTTGACCTATTTTTGGGACTTTGACAAGCTATTGAAGGCAGAGCGCAAGACAAAGCGGAGATCGAGTGATCTCAGGCCCATTTTAGGGCCCTTTTTGGGATCTGGGATTATGTAATGGGTATGGGAATGTCGGCCCATGGGTCTTACCCATGCGTAGGCCTATTTTGTAATGTATAAATAGAAATATAGGAAATGTAAGAAGATGTAGTTGCAAGTTGTGCCAAGTGCTAGAGTTGGAGCTATGTGATCAAGAGTTGTAAGTGATTTTTGCATACTGTGCGAGACTTGCAGAGCTAAGTGCAAGTGGTTTTAACATATCGTGGAAGGCTTTGTGTCGTGACCTAACTCGGGGAAGGAGGATCTAGCTCGCATATCTCCTGTCCTATGAGGAGTGGGTCTTGTGGCTCTGTGCATTGAACGAAGATAATAAAGAAGAGAAGAGTTGGTGGACGTAGCCCCAGGGTGGGGGTGAACCACGCACATGTTGTGTTGCTTTGCTTTGTGTGATGTGTTGATGTGTTTATATGTTAATGTTATTAGTGATTTAATATAGATGAATGATCTGTTGATTCTTAGTGCTTAATATTATGGATGGGTGTTAGATCTGACTGATATACATATGCTTAGTGCTTGAATCTGCTAGATGCTAGATCTGGTTGAATATTGTGATACTCTGTAATTAGGGTCTAACTGCGTTGTAATTGAGACTGAATATTAATGAATGTTAACTGCTAAGTGCTTTGTTAAGTGTTAGAATCATAGATCTGTGTCCCAACTAAGGTTATAGACATCTGAGTCATGCAACCACCCCTGCCTCTACCTCGGGTGAGACTTCATCTGCTTTGTAGGTGTTGCCGAAAGGGCCGATAGTTAGGGTTTTGTTGGTGTGTTGTTGTAGCATTGAACCCTGGGTCTGCCCCTATTCCAACAAATGGTTCCATTGCCAGGACTGAAATTGTGATTGCTGGGGACTGAGGAAGAAGAAGCTTTGTGCATAGATCTGACCTGAAACTCTGATTGCTGGGAACTGAGGAAAAAGAATCTTTGTGCGAAGATTTGACCTGAAATTATGAAAGATCTGTGTGTAGATCTGTCACCCTAGTGTGTGATATTCTACTTGATCTGTGAAGCTCTGTACCAAGAAGGGTCATATCTGAAGAAAAGAGGTATGATCTGTAAGCTCTATGCTATGATAGAGGTAAGAATAGTGAAGAGTTTTAGATCTTGAAATTTTGTGCTCTGATGAAGATAAGATTAGTGGAAAATTTTGTTTCTAAAGTAAGGATCTAGGTATGTTTGATAATATTTTTCCTAGATTGAAAACTAGGGCACTGATAGATGAAAGAAGATTTGATATGAGTAGATCTGATAAGAATAGTCAAAGATATGTTATACCTATGCATAGAGAGAATGTATGGACTAACAAATGGATGCAGGATCCTAGAAGGAATTTTTTACAGGTTAGCTACCATGATCCTAGTGCGCAGTACAGGAAAGGATGGGGATCATTTAAGAGAAAGAGATGATTAAACCTTTGTTACAGTTGCAAAAAACCAAGACATTTGGCTAAGGAATGCCCTGGAAGAAGACCTAGTTGCCTCTATTGAAAATCTATGGACCATGAAGTTTTGGATTTCCCTAGAATGATTGCTAAGGTTGAAAGGATGAATATGAGACAAGAAGACCACGAGAAAGGTCACGAAACTGAGATTATGGCATAACCTCAGAAAGAATCAGAAAAAGTATTGCTACAAATGAAAGAAACCCTGAATGACCACCAACATATAAGCTTATCAGAGATCTTCAAAGAAAAAGAATGCATTGAAGCAAGAATAAGAGACTTCGACATTGACTGTGTTCTAGATGAGGAAACACAGATGAATATCATGACAGAAATAACTTGGGAAATTCTAGGAAATCCTGCTATGATTCCTTCATTGGGAGGAATAGGATTATGCAGAGGAAAACTAATAACCCTATGTGGAAAGCTCACTCAGATATCTATGAATGCCAATGGAACTTCGGCAGAGGAATATTTTGAGGTTGTTAAATTTATTGAGAACAATGCTCTATTTACTATGTTACTAGGAAAACCTTGGATTGAAAGAAATCAGGCCAGAAGGAAGGAAGAAGAAGTCTTAGTGAAAAAAAAGCAAGAGTTAAAAGATTTCATGACTAGGAGGATCACTCAGTTGATTGAAGAACATGAGAACATATCAAAGCTACTTAGGACCAGAGACTTGGATGTCGAAGTTGCAAGAACACAAGAAGATTTGCAGAAGACTAAAGTACCTATCCTAGATAGAGAAGAAGTATTACCCTTGAATCTTAGGAAATGATATCAAAAATGCGAAGTTACTATGCCAAAAGAAGACAAGAATCAGAATGGAAAGATGAATAACGAGATGAAGCTCACTAGAAAGAAGGCTTGAAAGATTATCAGAAAGAGAGAAAAGATCGAAAAGTTACAGAAGGGTCCAGAAGGAACTTCGCAAAAGGAAAATTTACAAAATCGAAACTTCACCGGGATATCAGAACAACGTCACATGGCACTTCGCCATGGCGAAGCAATATAGCCATTGGGGACAATATAACTGTTAGACCGATAACCCGAACAGATAGAAAGGAATTTATGATCAAAATTTTTTCCACCAGACCGTTGAGACCATGCTCTTGTAGTTAATGGAGGCCTCCATTAACTACAACAACGAATCATAGACTTAGAGCTCCACACAGTGCTCAATACCCCGCATGATGTGAGGGACCAAAGAGAAGCAACTACTCAAATCGTAGTTGAGAGAATAAAGGCCCTTGCCATGGAATGCAAACAACTCATTGATTGCAGTGCCTAGACCTACAAGCAACTCACTGAGAATCTAGAACTGAAGGCACTGGAGTCGCAAATCCAAGAGGAGAAGTACCAAGAAAAAAAGATACAGGCGCAGTTGAAGCCCCTCTCAGCTGTGGAAAGAATGAAGCAATCCCAGGAGTAGTGCACTGCCCAACAGTAGGTCCACACTATCCAGAGCAAAGTCGTGGAAGTGACTCGGAGGCTCCAACTTGTAAAGGATAAGGCTTAGAAATTGTTCACAGAGATCAAAGGCCAATGAGCGTAACTGGAGCAAGTTGTCACTGTAGTTGAACAACACCTAGAGGGACCTGTCAATGAAGCAGTCATACAAGAGTTCGCTGAACAAGCAGTTGTGGCACAACAACAAGTCGAAGCAGCTCGAGCCAAGCTTGAGGCTTTTGAAGAAGAACTAGTTAGATCATAGTGACTCGGGACGAGTCACTGGTAAGTGTTGGGGGCTTGTTGGCCCTTGAACAAGTTTCGAATATTCTTGGTCATGTTTGACCTATTTTTGGGACTTTGACAGGGTGTCGAAGGTGGAGTGCAAGACGAAGCAGAGATCGCAGGATCGCAGGCCCCTTTTAGGGCCCTTTTTGGGATCTGGGATTATGTAATGGGTATGGGAATGTCGGCCCATGGGTTTTACCCATGCTTAGGCCTATTTTGTAATGTATAAATAGAAGGATAGACAATGTAAGAAGAGGCAGTTTCAAGTTGTACTAAGTGCTAGAGTTGGATCTATGTGATCAAGATTTGTAAGTGATTTCTGCATACTGTGCAAGACTTGTAGAGCTAAGCGCAAGTGGTTGTAACAGACCATGGAAGTCTTTGTGCTATGACCTAACTCGGGGAAGGAGGATCTGGCGAGGTGTGCGTAGATCTCCTGTCCTATGAGGAGTGGGTCTTGTGGCTATGTGCATTGAACGAATATAATAAAGAAGAAAAGAGTTGGTGGACGTAGCCCCAGGGTGGGGGTGAACCACGTACATGCTATATTGCTCTGCTTTGTGCAATGTGTTGATGTGTTTATATGTTAATGTGCTTAGTGCTTTAATATAGATGAATGATCTGTTGATGCTTAGTTCTTAATATTATGGATGCGTGTTATATCTGACTGATATACATATGATTAGTGCTTGAATCTGCTAGATGCTATATCTGGTTGAATACTGTGATACTCTATAATTTGTTGATTAAGGTTGGTTGTCATTGATGTCAACCCTTGAAGAAAGACCCATAGCACAAAGATTTGGGTAATGGACCCAATATTTTTTGATGTAAATATGACTCATTATTTTTTTTTCATGGTTGATAAGAAGTAAATATGGATGAACTCCAAAGTGGTCCCCTTATGGTGAAAGCCCTCACAAGAAGACACTTTGTGGAGTAAGAGAACCCATGCTTAATTGTGGAATAATGAGTTGAAGGAAAGTGAACTTTCTAGGGAAAATATCCTAGATGGATAGTGCTTTTCATGTCATTTCCAATGGTATGTGGAACATCACATAATTCCTCACGGTTAGAGAGTTATGGCCATGAGAAGTTGGAGACCCCAGGTTTGGGTAATGGACCCAAGTTTGTTTGATGGTTAACGGTATGAGTTATGATATATTTTCAGATAATACTATTCTATATGGATATTACATGTCATGAAATTTCTGGTGGTATGTAGAACGTCACATAACTCCTCACGGTTTAAGAGTTATGGCCTTACGAAGTTGGAGGACCCTCATATGTCATCTAGAAGCCCCAAAAGGTCAAAGTAGTCAAAGTGGTTTAAGAGTTTTTAAAAGGTAAATAGTCAAAGTAGTCAAAGTGAAGTGATGAGTGTATTATAATTCAAAGTGAATACAAAATAAATTATTTCAATAATAAATTTAATGGAGAAATTAGAAGTGGACCCAGCCCTAAAATAAGGAAAGTGGGCCAAGTGACCTAGAAGATGTTTTTAAGGAAGCTACTTGGAGAGTATAAATAAGAGGGAAGGCTCTCTCATTTGAAACACACTTGAGAATATTGAATATCTATAGGTGTTTGAGGTAACCAAATGATATCTAAGCATAAATTCTGTGGAAAGTGAAGAAAATAAGGCCGAAATGCATGGAAGGATAAATTCTTTTGATGGTGCTTTCTAAGGTATGTTATTTACAGGCCATCTCACCATTTTCTCTATAATTTTTTTTTCTATGATGATTCAGATCTTGAAATTGCTATTAAATTGAGAAAACATATCCAAGTATCTGTGGTAAAAAATTCATCTTGTGGGTCATTGTATTTTGGGAGTTACACTCTGTGGAAAATAGGGTTTGTGGCCAGTCCTGAAACTAGTCAAAATCAGGTGTTTTGGGTAAAAAGGTCATAAATTCTTCATAATAGATCCAAATTTAGTGATACCAAATGTGTTGGTTAGGTTAAAGTCTTTAGTATGTTGTGTAATAGTTTCCAATCAATTAATCAAATATTGTGTGCGGGGCACGCTCTACAAGTCGCTCTCTAGAATAAGCCAAAATTCAACAAGGTATGTCATTTTTGCTATAACTCCTTTTCTGAGAGGTTCCAAGTAGTGAAACTTGGAGGAATTACATAAAACACATTGAAGAAAATTGTGTATCAGTTTCAAATCTTTTTACATTACAGGTTCAAAGTTATGATTACTTCAAGTTAGGGTTGTTGACTAATCCAAAACTATGCATGTGAGACTAAATAAAAGTTTGATGAAAATGCTAGTCTCTTGTTTTTAAAGTTAAGGAAGGTTTGTAGGAATGTGATAATATACACCAGGTCTATTATAGAGCTACAAAT
>JASDQU010390392.1:0-10920 GCA_032191745.1 Picea mariana | reverse complement strand
AATAATTTTAATGGAGAAATTAGAAGTGGACCCAACCCTAAAATAAGGAAAGTGGGGCCAAGTGACCTAGAAGATGTTTTTAAGGAAGCTACTTGGAGAGTATAAATAAGAGGCAAGGCTCTCTCATTTGAAACACACTTGAGAATATTGAATATCTATAGGTTTCTGAGGTATACAAATGATATCTAAGCCAAAATTCTGAGGAAGGTGAAGAAAAGAAGGCCGAAATGCAAGGAAGGATAAATTCTTTTGATGATGCTTTCTAAGGTATGTTATTTTCAGGTCATCTCACCATTTTCGCTATAACTTTTTTTATATAATGATTCAGATCCTGAAATTGCTATGAAAGTGTTAAAACATATCCAAGTATCTGTGGTTAAAAATTCAGGTTGTGTTTCGTTGTAGTTTTGGATTTACACTCTGTGGAAAATAGGGTTTGTGGCCAGTCCTGAAACTAGTCAAAATCAGGTGTTTTGGGTAAAAACGTCATAACTTCTTCATAAAATATCCAAATTCAGTGATACCAATTGTGTTGGTTAGGGTACTATATTTAGTATTTTTTGTAACCGTTTTAGATCATTTGATCAAATATTTTGTGTGGGGCATGCTCTACAATGTCGCTCTCTAGAATAAGCCAAATTTCTGAGAGGTTCCAAGTAGTGCCACTTGCAGGAATTACATAAAACACATTGAATAACATTGTGTATCAATTTTAGATCTTTATACATTACAGGTTCAAAGTTATGATTACCTCAAGTTAGGGTTGTTGACTAATCCAAAACTAGGCATGTGGGACTAAAGAAAAGTTTGATAAAAATGCTAGTCTCTTGTTTTTAAAGTTAAGGAAGGTTTGCAGGAATGTGATCATATACACCAAGTCTATTACAAAGCTACAAATCAGAATTGGATGATGAAATTGATGAGGGCTTTTGGTTGAGGTACATGTTGAGTACATGGTTGAGATAAGTAGTTGATGAGTTGGCGCACATACATGAGGTGTATAGTTGATGATGTTGGTACATATTGATGAGTCATAATTGATGAGTAGTTGACACATGATTGGTACATACTTGACACATGGTTGGATGCACTTTTTTATGGTACAGGTTGATTATAGGTTGGTTCATGGTTGATGCACTTGTTTATGGTACAGGTTGATTACAGGTTGGTGCATGATTGATGCACTTGTTTATGGTACATGTTGATTACAGGTTGGTGGATGGTTGATGCAATTTTTTGTGGTACAGGTTGATTATAGGTTGAGGTACAGGTTGATGCATGGTTGATGCACTTTTTTGTGGTACAGGTTGATTATAGGTTGAGGTACAGGTTGATGCATGGTTGATGCATGGTTCAAATTTATTGGTACAAGTTTACAGTGGTATATCTCACAGTGATAGTGTGACAGTGGTTCCATCATTCTACATCTACTTCAGGGTGGCAGGACGAGGCAAGGACAGGTGGTTGTATCCACCTTTCGGTTGTAGCCGGAGAACAATGGGGGTTGTAGCCTCCTTCTGGTTGTAGCTAGAGATTTGTGGAGTTGGAGCTTCCCTCAATTTATAGCCTAAGAAACTAGGGGGTTGGAGCCTCCTTCCAGTTGCAGCTGGAAAACAAAGGAAGTTGGTGCTTCCAATGAATGTAATTATTCAAGACATATAAGAAAAATCATTCTGTGGTTTTCTCCCGATTTGGGTTTCTACGTAAAACACTGGTGTTCTGTGTATGTGTGTGATTGTTTATTTATTACTGCTCATTATTGGATAATAATTCTACATTGATATAACATTTGAAGAAAAAGGATTATAATTACATTATTACTGATTCACCCCCCCTCTCAGTAATCCAACAATAATGAGATGAATATCAGTGAATTTGTCAATGAAATTATCCTAGATGGATAGTTCTTGACACAAGAAATTTTCGATGGTATGTGGAACGTCACATAACTCCTCACGGTTTGAAAGTTATGGCCTTACGAAGTTGGAGGACCCTCATATGATGGATAGAATCCCCAAAAGGTCAAAGAAGTCAAAGTGCTTACAAAGAAGAAATTATTTAAATAATAAAGTGAAGATATAAAGTCAAGAGGATTATTTAAATAATAAATAAAATGGAGAACTTTCTATTTATGGAAAGTGGTTATAAGAGGGTTAACCCTAAAATGAGTAAAGTGGGTTAAGTAGGTCAAGTGGCTATTGGATATATGGACAAGTGGAAAATTGGAAAAAGTTGGACATAAGTGACTATGTAGACAAAGTGGCTATGTGGACAAAGTGGCCTAGAAGTTTCTTTTCAGGAAGCTACTTGGACAGTGTAAATAAGAGTCAAGGGGTCTCTTGTGAACACATCTCTTGAGCATATATTGAAGATCTATTATGAGAGAGAGATTGACTGGAGGATCTCATGGACGCATAAAAGTTTATGTAAGTCTGATGTCATGATGGTGAAATTTTTGGAAGTTTAGAAACCCTAGTTTCTGAAGGAGTACGCGAGTATCAATGGGCCAGAGATCTTACATACGCGGACTACAGTGAGCCAGAGCGCGTACACACATGGGCTGAAGGAGGATAGAGCATGTATAGTTGGAGGAATTCATGAAGACTTGAGTGTGAGATGATGCTAGGCTCTTGAAGGCTGAAGTAAGTTCCATATCTTCACTCTATGTGCTCAGATCTTCCATAGAAACTCTAGTATGGTTACATAGTTGTCTTGATGGATACTCTTGCATATTGTATGGTGAATGCTTAAGGCATTATTGGCATGGTTGTTGTGGTATGGTTATGTTGGTTGATTGATAGAGTGAGAAACACTCTTATGGCTCAGTACTGATATGGTTGCTATAGTATATTGGTTGCTTATACATGATGAAGTAGCATTCATATTGTATGTTTGAGGAGCATGAGTTGGAGAGTCTAGATGTGTTGTGATTGGTTATGGTTTAGACTGGACAGTGAAAGACAGAAGTAAATGTGACTGAAGGCTACAGAGGATCTAAGTTTTTCATGGAGAGAAAACCCTAATTGATCAAAAGTAATATGTAGATTGTAGTACGGACATGCCACGTACATATGTGAGTTGTACTACTGGTAGGGCGCATACATACGTGTGTTGCACTACTGACAGGTCGTGTACCTGTTGAAAGATTGGTATCTGTTGAGGATTGATTCCTCTTGTCAGTTGGTGCTAAGTTGTGTAAGTTGAGTTTTACATTGTAGAGTTGGTGCTCTTGTGGAGTTGTAACTCTATTCAGTTGTTTTTGATAACCCAAGTATTGTAGTCCGTAATAAAAAGAAAATTATACATACATCTTGTGTTCTTTATGTTCCTTGTGGTCATGACTTATTGTTGATATATGTTGTTGGTATATGTTGCTGATATATGTTCACACTTAACTGGTTATAAATGAAAGTAATAAGTGGTGAGTAATTGGTGATTGCTAACTAAGGATTTTTGTGAAGGGAAAAGTTGTGAAAAGATCCCTACACTAATTCACCCCCCCTCTCAGTGTGGTCGACATGTCCAACAATTGGTATCAGAGCAGGCCTTCACTATAATCCTTAACAAGCTTGGAGGAGATCCATGGACAGACAAATGGATGATGAAGGTCCAATCCTTGATGAGGAAAATTATTCTACATGGAGAATAGAAATGAAAGTACATTTGAAGGAAATAGGAGCAAGTGTTTGGAAAGAAGTTATTGGTGGATCAGTTCCTTTGAAGAACAAGTCAAAGTTTGCAGCTCAAAGGGAAGAAAATAATAATGATGCATTGGCTCTCAAGACCATTCTTAGTCGACTCTCAAGTTCTATCAAAGAGTGTTGAAATTACTAAGACAACTGAGAGGGGGGAGTGAATTAGTTGTTACTGTGCTTAACCAATTTTAAGTCTATTAAAACATTTTTAATCTTTCATCAAGTGACCATCAACATTATACATCATATGAACAACATAAATAATAAGCATCGATCACACATAAGATATACACAGAGACATATTTTCATGAGGAAACTCACAAAGGGAGAAAACCTCTTCTTCTTCGAAATGATAGGTAGTATTTTAAGTTTTGTACATCATCTATGTTTGAGCACCAAATCAAAGTGAGGCTACTACCTCTGTTTTACAAGCTCCAACTTGTTTGAGAGCACCAACTCTCTAGTTTTTCTAGCACCCACTAGAAGGAAGCACCAACTCCCTGAGTGTTCCAACACCGACTATATGGAAGCACCTACTTCCACTTATACAAGCATCAACTCGCATATAGAAAACTCTATGTTTTCCCAAGCACCACCCTGCCACCCTGTTTTCTAGCCACAACTAGATGGAAGCTACAACTCCCAATATTCAAGCACCAACTCAAATATTAGAGGACCACAGTCCTCCCCAGCACCACCCTTACTCCCTGATTATAAATAAATGATTGAATAACCAACAACATAGATAAATCAATTCTTACCACTTCTTCTCTATTCTATAAATCTGGTCTCCTTCTAACTGTTCTGCAATTCTTCTCTTCCTCTATTTGTTCTGCAATTCTTCTCTTCCTCTGTCTGTTCTGCAATTCTGCTCTGCTTCAAGCTATTCTTCATCTGTTACTCATCTATGAGTTTTATCTCACACTGCGCATGCTATCGGTCTCACACTACGCATACTATAATTTTTCCTTTCTTACAGTTCAACTCATTTTTCATTCAGAATGACCAACCTTCCACAGTCATTGCATCACCATTTTATCCTATACCACCTATTCAGTTACACCTTAAATCTCTAAGAAAACGCATCAGCAACTAAATCGCCAATCGTCCATGAATCGTGATTCAGTTCTGGTAACTGAATCGTAACCGATCGATTACCTGTAAGATGAAACAATAACCCTTCGATCAAGTTTCCAATTAACCAGCACCGTTGGATTAAATCTGTAGGATTTCACATTTATCTCATATGTCCACTAGTTGTGACCGAGCGCTAAACAGAATTTGAATTTCATGATTTTGCATCTCGGCATTCATGTGATGAAGGGTCTCGACACTCCAAGTCGTAATCACTGAGACTCCGAGATGGATCTTAGAACCACTAGTTTCTTCCCCCTATGTGACCACCTGTGGTGACCACAGGCTGCGCCAAAAGGTGCTTCGTATTTCGTGAACTTATGAACTTTATCAAGCCTGATCAACTATTGAGATCTCCAATGATCTGATGATCCAAATCTCATTGCGATATCGCATATCGCGATTCCTGTGATGAAGGTTCTCGATACTCCAACTTGCGATCATCGAGACTTTGAGATGGAGCTTAACACCGCTAACTTCTTCCTCCACCTTCCGTAGATGTAACCACTAGCTATGACCACAACCTTATTCGAAAATGCATTTCACACTTTTGTGTCTCGGGTATTCTGTGATGAGTCCTCTCAACTCTCCATGTTACGAACTCTGAAATAGAGCGTGGCTTCTCTAGCTCTACTCTCCAGCTCTCGAAAATGTGACCGCGAGATATGACCACTCGCCAATCAAATGAGCACTTCACTCCTTTGACTTTCCAATCAACGAGATGATGATCTTTCGCCGTGTGTCCTATGGAACCAACGGTCCAGTTATTATTGTGATTTCACCACGTGTCCTTCTTGAATCAACGGTGAAGATCTTATCATGATTTTGCAGCTTCACGGCCTTCGTCATGCCTGATCAACGGTCCACGATCTTGATGATTTGATGGTCCAGATATTTTTGTGATCTCGCATATTGCGAGTTCCCACACCATGCTCCATTGACTCCTCCAATGTTCAAGTCAGCGAAAATTCCAATCGCTTTCCACGTGTCCTATGACTCCAACGGTCAGGATTGTTATCGCGATTTCGCATATCGCGAGTTTGAACCTCTTTCCTTTGGATTTCCCGATCTATGAAACTCTGAGACAAAACCTTTGTCGTGCTTTGACTATTTTTCTCCTTCTGAGCTTACACTGCTGATCTTGCCACCTTTGTCGTGCTTTCACTGTTTTCCTCCTTCTGAGCTTACACTGTTGATCTTGCCATTATCGCTATGCTATTTATCATGATGATCTTCGCAATCTGATCATGTTGATCTTCACCATTAATGACAAACACGCATACTCTGTCTCTATCTAAAAACATGCCAACAATCTCCCCCTTTGGCATTGATGGCAATCCCTTGAAAAGCATGCAACTATAGCACTGTAGTATCCTTGAAATTTACCACACTTTCTCCCCCTTTGACATCAATGTCAAAGAAGAAACATTCTCCCCGTGAGTGGTTGTAGTACATACTCCCCCTGTCAACTATGAGAAACTTAGAAATACAACAGATATTCAATAAGTACTCCCCCTGATCAGGTGAACAGATTAGACGAAAGAAGTTATAACCTCCAACTTTTGACGAAGATATCCAAAAGGGGTTGATGCTAATGGTTTAGTAAAGATATCAGCTATTTGTTCTGTTGAAGGAATATAATTCACCTGGACGACTCTGTTTGTAACTTGTTCTCTAAGAAAATGGTATTTTATTGGGATATGCTTAGTCTTGGAGTGAAGAACAGGATTCTTGGAGACTCTAATGGAACTGGTGTTATCACAGTGAATTGTAATCGGATCAGTATAGTTTACCTTCATATCTACAAGAGTTTGAATCATCCACAAAATTTGAGTGCAGCAAGTAGCAGCAGCAATGTACTCTGCTTCTATAGTTGATAAGGAAATAGATCCCTGCTTCTTACTAATCAATGCTACCAATGAGTCACCCAGGAAGAAGGCACCTCCACTAGTGCTCTTTCTCTCATCCACACAATTTGCCCAATTTGCATATGAATAAGCAGTTAACTGAAAATTCTGATTTTTGGGATACCACAGACCATAAGTCATTGTTCCCTTCAAGTATTTGAATATCCTTTTGACATCTACCAAATGACTTTGTTTAGGAGAATACTGATAGAAACCTACCATTCCAACAACTTGCATTATATCAGGATGGAAAGTTGTGATGTATAGAAGACTGCCTATCACTGATCGGTATGTCCTTTGATCAACATCGGGTGACATATCATCTTTAATGAGCTTGCAACCAACCACCATAGGTGTACTAACAGGAGAGGAATCCTCCATATGAAATTTCTTCAACATCTCTTTCAAATATTTTTCTTAAGAGATAAATATTCCTGTAGAACTCTGATTTACTTGTAAACCAAGAAAATATGACAGTTCTCCTATCATGGACATCTCAAACTTTGTTTGCATAGAGTTATCAAACCACTGGATAGATGATTCATTAGTACAACCAAAAATAATATCATCTACATAAACCAAAACAACTAGTAAATTATCACCTTCAAACTTAATGTAGAGATTGTTGTCAACAGTACCTTTCTTGAACCCTTTGTCTTGTAAAAATTTGTCCAGTCTATAATACCAATCTCATGGTGCTTGTTTCAGTCCATATAAGGCCTTCTTCAGCTTGCAAACATAATTAGGATTATCTGTCAATGAGAATCCTTCAGGTTTCTCCATATATGCTTCTTCCTCTAGATCTCCATTAAGAAAACCTGACTTAACATCCATCTGATACACTTTAAAGTTCTTATGACATGAATATGCAAGGAACATACTAATGGCCTCCAATCTTGCCACTGGTGAAAAAGTTTCATCAAAGTCCTGACCTTCAACTTGTGCATATCCTTTATAGACCAATCTGGCTTTATTTCTAACAACTTGTCCTTTTTCATTCATTTTATTTTTGAACACCCATTTGGAACCTATTACATTCTTATCTTCAGGTCTAGGAACAAGCTCCCAAGTATTGTTCTTCTCAATTTGATCAAGCTCTTCATTCATAGCTCTAATCCAATCATCATGTTGGCTGGCTTCATAAAAAAATTTAGGTTCAGTCATAGATAAAAAAGCAACATGAGATTTTTCTGAGTCTTTAATCAATTTCCTTCTTATCTGAATTCCTTTATTTATATCTCCAATTATCTGATTTTCAGGATGATTCTTTCTAACAATTCTGAGAGGTGATTTTGCTTCTTTCTGTTGATTTGTGTCAACCTGAGTATTCGTATCTTCATCTGATTCAAATTATTCCCTTTCTGATCCTTGGACCTATTCATCTTCATCTTCAACTATATCTTATGTGCTTGGTTCATCAATGCTTACATTTCTGACCGAGATTTCTTCATCAACTTTTATGTCTATACAATCAACCATTTTATGCAGTCTCTTATTGTAACATCTGTACCCTTTATTGTTTGTATCATAACCCAAGAAGGTACCTTCATCATCCCTGTCATCATATTTGCCAATTTTTTATCATTGTTCTTGATATAACAGTTACTTCCAAAGACTTTAAAATGCTTGATTGAAGCAAGTCTTCCAAACCATAGTTCATAAGGAGTCTTGTCACTGTGTGGCCTGAGATGAGATTTGTTAAGGATATGAACAGTTGTATGAATTTCTTCTACCCAATATGTCTGAGGTATGTTCCTTTCATTCATCATTGATCTTGCCATTTTTTGTACTGATCTATTCTTCCTCTCAACAACTCCGTTTTGTTGTGGAGTCCTTGGAATTGTGTACTCTCTTTTGATCCCATGTTTATCACAAAACTCTTTGAAGTTCCATGAAATAAACTATCCTCCTCTATCAGACCTTACTGCCTTTAATCTTTTTCCTATTTGATTCTCAGTCAGAGCCTTAAACACTTTGAATTTTTCAAATGCTTCAGATTTTTCCTTCAAAAAGGCAACCCATGTTAGTCTAGAATAATCATCAATAATCAACATAAAATAATTTTCTTTTCCTATACCTTCTTTCCTTGATGGTCCAAATAAATCCATATGTACTAACTAGAGAGGTTTTTATGTTGAACAAAAGTTTTTAGATTTGAACTGAGTGCGAGTAAGCTTTCTTATCTGGCAGGTTTTACAAACAGAGTTGTATGGCTTTGATATCTTCGGAAGATATTTTATTGCCCCATTGTTTCTGAGCTTGATTATATGATCAAAATTTAGGTGTCCAAGTCTCCTATGCCACAACCAACTTTCATAATACTTGCTTAAGTGGCATTCTTCTTTTTCTTCTTTTAACACATAAACATTGTTTTATGTTCTTATCCCTTTTGCAACTAGTTGTCCTGAATTCACAGATTTTATTCTACAGTCTTTAGAGGTAAAAACAACTTCACATCCTTGGTCACATACTTGACTGACACTAATCTGATTATGTTTCAGACCTTCTACAAATAACACATCTTGATATTTCCCTTTGCCATTACTCAAACTTACCATTCCTTTACCTTTTATTTTTTCTGGTGCATCATTTCCAAAAGTTACATTACCTGATTTGCTTTCACTTAGAGTTAGAAACTTACTTTTGTCTCCAGTCATATGTTTGGAACATCCACTATCAATATACCATGGATTCTTTTGTCTTTGGGCTGATAACACTAGTCCACACTTGTCATCTGCTTTCTTCTTCCAAATCTTGACATTTTCAGCAGTGGGGATCAAATCTGGCTTGTAATTCCTTAAGCGACAATCTGCAGCTTTATGCCCATAGTTATGACAGATGTAACATTCTGGTTCACTAAATAGAAAATCATAGCGATTGTTATGTTCATAATTATTGTTATTCTTAACCTGCGTCCTTTTCTCAACCATCGCATGATTTATAGTCTGAGGTTGTTTGTTGCTTGGTTGTCTCGATATTTGTTGTGGAAGATAATTATGCATTGAATATCTTGATTGTTCATATCTAAATCTTAAAGAACAGTTTATAGCTTTCTGACCAAAATTAGAGCAGAAAAAACAATAACCATAGAAAAAACCTTTGTACCTTGAAAAATTTTGTCTTCTTTGAGGAGGTCAATTTATTTCATGCCGATAATCTCTTTGATCTACATATTTGGTTCTGGTACTTTTTCTTTCATTCCTTCTTGGTGGTTGATTTTCTTTCTTTGTTTCTGCAGAGTGACTATTGTCAATGTTTGAGGATTTGACAAACTTGATAGGTTCTATATTACTTGGATGATCACTACTTGATCCTTCTTCATACCCCAAGACAACTTTCAACTTTGGGTCTCTTTGCTGATTTAGAATGGAGGTTGATCCTTCTGAGGCTTTAATACTTGGTATATTTTGGTGATACAATCCCTTAAACTTCTCCATTTCTTTTCTGGTTTTTACTATCTCTTCTTCTAAGGCTTCACACCTCGCTTTCTTCTCTGACAACTGTTGTTTCAGTATGTCTTCTATTTTCTTTGACTCTTCTAACTCCACTTTTAGTAGAGAAAAATTTTCATCAATTTTTTCACTATTCATTTTACACTGCTTCAACAACTGTTTTTGTTTTCTCTTCTTACATCTGAGTCTGTCAATTTCTTCCAAAGCATTGATTAATTCACCTTCCATATCCACCACAGCTTCTTCATCATCCATTTCACCTCCTGTGTGTTCATCATCAAAATATCCCATAGCCATAAGCATAAAATCATTCACTTTGTTTTCACATGATGAATCATTATCTATGTCTTCTGAGGAATTGTCATTATTTGCACACAAACTTTTCTTTTAACTATATTTCTTGAATTTGTACTTCTTTTCATCATCAGAGTTCTGGTCCTTTTTCTGATAGGGACACTTAGATGCAAAATGACCTATCTTACCACAGTTAAAACATTTGAAGGGAAGCTTGCCTTGATATTTTCTTGATCCTTTCTTTAACCTTCTCACAACTTTTGCCTCAATATCATCTAAATCTGAATCAGTATTCTTGTCTGCTTTAAAAGATGCTTCTCTAGTAATGGATTTATCTTTGTTGATTCTCATTTCATATGCAGTTAAAGTTCCTAGGAGTTGATCAATGGACAAAGTTTTAAGATCATTTAGTTCTTCTATTGCAGAGACTTTTGGATT
>JASDQU010390390.1:0-11028 GCA_032191745.1 Picea mariana | reverse complement strand
TAAAAATGTCTAATCAATTTTTATAAGGGCTTTATTTTTAAGGTTGTTGTTACTCAAAAGGAAAATGGCGTGAACAATATGGTGTTTTGACTGACTCGAAAATTATGCAAAGATATGAAGATGCAATCTTTTCATTTCGATGAAAGCTATGCTACGAGAAGGAGAAAACATTTATGATTCCCATATGCACGATGTCCCAAAATATATTAAACTCATCAATATCAAGATTATCAAGAAATGAGAAAAAGGTACTGAACACCAATGCACGATTCATGGCCCCCCCTGGGCCATGAGGGGGAAAATTTTTCATAATTTAAGATCAAAAAATGCCAAGAATCATGCAATTGCGCTACTTCAAATGCAAGGATGCCCCCAATCTAATATAAATCAAGAAATTAAATCTTTTTGTTTCAAAAATTTCACTAAAAGCAATAATGAACTTTCTTAAAACAAAGAAACCCAAACTAAAAGTTCTCTTTTAAAGCGAACTATTCAGAAGAAATATGATCTTTCCCTAAACAATTCTAAAGAAAACACATGCTTTGTAATTGAAAGACACTCAAAGCAAGAGACTAATCCTTCCAAACCAAACAAAGCAAAGATGGATAAAAGAAACTAAAAAAATGTCAAGAAGACTGTAAACAGATCAATATAGGCTCCAAAAGTTCAATCCAACTATTCAAAGCAAAACTGGGCATCAAAAAATGACAAGACCCAATCCAAAAATTTTAACAAACAAGTTCACAGGCTGGCAGTGTATTACAGTGCGAGAATCAAAGATTCTCGCAGGCTGAACAAAGGTTGACTGCGAGGGGTTCGCACTGGACTTAACACCAGGGTGCGAACTCAGTTGTTTCTCGCAGGCCACTAAAGGGTACAGTGCGAGAATGCCTGTAAACAAGCAAAAATTTGAAGAAGGACTAAATTTGAGTGAACTTTTAGATCCAGAGAGTCTGGATGGATCTCCCACAGATTCAGAGACCAGAAAATAAGCAATCAAAGCAAGGGAAACTAGACTAACTAGGAAACAATCCATCCCCAGTGGAGTCACCAATTTTGTTATCGGACTGATTGGTAGGTGCAGACACTAACTGATCTCCCTAGATCCACCTAGATCTAGAACAAAACACACTAGAACATGACGCTTTCCTTAAGTTTTAAATATTGAATTTACTAACTAAAGAGGGATGGGTGACATACCATTTAAATGTTTCTGCCTCTCGCCATCGCCATCCTAGCTTCGTTCCAACGCTCATATAATGATGATCCTGCAAAAAGACGCAACCAACCAAAGTGATAGCAATAACATAAACTCAATATAAACCTGTGTATGTGATCAAGGAATCATACAATACAACACAACAAGCTTTATAGGAAAGAATCATATTACTGTATCATATTAAATGTGAAAGAGAGATTACAACCATGGCCTTGATGTCGTAAGGTCCCTTCCAACTGTCCTTCGTTCCCCACACACTTTCACTCCAAGAATTCTGAGAGCATAGATCTGATAGTATTCACAATCTATCTTGACAAAGGAAAAACTCAAAACCACTCTAACCAAGATAATAATTCCAAGCCAAATCCAGCTTAGCCCAATCCAAAATCCAAAGCTAACCAAAGCTCAAAAAGCTAACTTTCTCCATGAGAGCCCCTCTCCTTTTATAAGATAAAGAGGATAAGGTGAGGAGGTTAGGATGATCCCACCAAATCATGAAAGCGAGTAAGATCCAAACCATTCGGATGCTACCTCACCATGGAAGTTTCTCCTTCTAGAAGATTCGAGAAAATGCTCATTTTTCCCACGTGTAGGCATTCTCGCACCCTGCCTATACAGAAACCTGTGAACCTCTCGCAACCCAGCTATGGTGCAACCTGCGAGAATCAAGAATTCTCGCACCGTGCCTATATAGCAACCTGCGAACTTCCTTTTTTACAGGGTTTTTACACAGGAAAATGCAACTTCTTTTCTCAGGAAAAGTTCTTCTCCCTTCCTTCTTTAGAAACTCAGGCCACTGACCCCTCTGAAGACTACAGATAGGTTTACAACATTAACGGTCATAGGGATGACGAAAATAATGGGTAACATTCAGCCACTCAGTTCCTCCAACACATGCATCAGTTCTGTCACAGAGACAATAGTAGTTTCATTTGATTAAGCCCATTATTTTCCTAGATTAGATGCAAGAGTGGTCTTCTGTGTGTAATAAGAACCACTCTTGCTGATTAAGTCTGGTGTCCTAGTGAAGTTAATTATTTTATTTACGAACAATTCCCTAAATTGTGTTCTCATTCCCCTAAGGACGAGAGCCTCTGCAGCTCTTTTAAATAGTTAGTTTTTGGATATTGTAAGGGTCAAATTTTTGTAGAAAGAACAACAATACAACAGATTGGTTGGACCCATTTTATGCATGGTTTAAATCTCTCTACTTGGTGAACATACTCTTGATGACAGTGTTTCGTTCAACTCTTCATGTGTTTTCATTCTTATCTTGAATACAGTTTTTTGATTTGTGCAACGTACATTTCATTTCCTTTCATCTATTGTACGACTTATTTTTACTGATATGCAACCTATCAAACAACTAATTCTTTGGTGAATATTTGTTTTCTAAAACCTATGGGAGTTATTGTGTTTTGATGCATGTTTGATGTCTTGAAATGATATTTTAAGTATTGAACTTCTTGCAACAGATTATTCATTGAGTAGTTTGTTGTCTCCCTCTATTTTATATTATTTCACTGGTCTATCATTGGTGTGCCATCATCCAAGGAGGGCCCTCATCCATATCATTCTGCCAACCCAACCTTGCCTTTTTCTTGATAGAATAACCCTCTGACCAACCAAAAAAAGAGTTAAAATAAGAAATCATTCTAAACTGATAGGTGGCCTAGCTTTTACCTTTAGCAGTTAGCTGCAAACCTTAGGACCAATACTTCCCTTCCTCCTATCCATGGGTCAAAACCTAAATTCACCTCCCTACCATTACCAATCCTTTAGCCAAGGAAGTGTCAAACAAAAGGAAAGGAGGTCACTAAATCTTTCCAAAAAATAGATCCATTTAGGTGTCTCTTTATATGATCTCTTACCCGATATTCAATAAATTGAGGATCTATATATATTTTTCATCATGATTGACTAATGATAACCCTTTGTAGAAATAAACCTCCAAAGGTTTTTCTTCTTCTAGATTTTTGATAAACAAATGTAGGATTTTGAGCCCTCATACCCCTTTAGAGTTTGGTCTCTATAGTGTCTTTCCATTTCACTAATGGGATCCTTTCTTTTTCTCTTCCTTTCCCCCAAAAAACTGAATCATATTTCCCTTATTCCATTGATGGTACATTTTGGAATGAGCGCCATTGATATCTAATAAATATGGATTTCTTCCCAGACTGATTTGGCCAAGGTGAATCTTCCTCTTGGAGGAATCCATTTATTGCACCATGTCTTGATTCTTGATTTCACCTTATGAGTGATCCATTTCTAGTATTTTATACCATATGCATTAGGCTTTAGATTATACCCCAAATATTTAATGCCCTCATCAAAGGAATAAATTTTTTATGGTAACTCTATCATAATGACATACTCATGCCATGGGGCTACTTGGTTCAAAGATATTGATGAATTTTGGGAATTTATTATCATTCCTATGGTAGTTCCAAATAGCTTGAGAGCATGCTCATATGGATTTACTTCAAATATAGTTCCATTGCCAAAAATAATTTCATCATATATAAATAGGAGATAAGTTAAATATACATATGTATTTATTTGGATTCCCTTTTATTGTTTGTGTACCTTTTAAATGAGCTATGTCTCCACTAGTCCCTTTTCGCACAAGGAGGAAGAGTAGGAGAGAAATGGGGCATCCTTTTCTCAATCCTATAGAGGAACTGAAGAAACTTGAAGATGAACCATATGGGGAATCATTTTATTAGTCCTATAGAGGAAGTGAAGAAATTTGAAGATGAACCATTTACTAGTACAACAAAAGAAACCGGGAAAGGAAGGCTTGAATACAATTTCTGATGGGAAGCATAAAACCTACATGCAAAAGTGGAAGTCTTAAGTAAAATTTGCTTACTTTTTCATATGCTTTAAAAATTTCCAATTTGATGATGAAGGATGGGATATTTTTGTCTTGATGGGGTGCATGGTATTTTGGGTAATCCCAACAACATCATGCATTTACCTTCCTCTTAGAAAACAAAATTGTTCTCTAGAGATATATTATGTTGTTAAGTAAGTAGCTAGATAAACATGAAAATGAACCAATTGAGTAGTACCATGCCAAAATATAGCAAAACAGTGAATAAAAGAGGAGTCTCTTCAAGGGGACAACCTCCTTTTACAAGATAAGGTCATAACTCAAGTGAGTCTTCTTGATGAATTTTACAAAGAGGGATAGAAAACAATAATAATAAGATAACATATTTATATTTGATTTAATGATAATGAATGTGGATTATGGTTAGGGGATTAGCATGCCCCTCCCCTTCAAATAAGAAATTCCCTCAATGTTTATCAATTGTGTATGCTTCTTTATGAATAACTCATCTTCTCAAGTCATATATTTTGTTGGTAGGTTTTTCCACTTGACGAGGAACTCAATAATTGCTTGGGTATTTAGTCTCTTGATCCATATTTCAATGATTATTCCTGGTATTTTTATGATTTTCCCCTCTTCATGAATCTCTAGAAAAATGGTTTGAGTTGGGATCTTGTCATTGATTAACTTATTTAAACAAGAAAAATGGAAGGTTAGATGTACATGAGACAAAGGCAAATCCAATCGGTAATCTATATTTCCAATCCTCTTAAGCACCTTATAGATACCATGGTACGTGGGTGATAATAAATTCTCCTAATTTTGTTACTTGAGGGACATTGTTTTCCTTTTTGCAACCTAAAAAATACCAAATCCCCCATTTTCAAGTGTCTTTCACTATGATGTTGGTTTGCTTATTATTTCATCTTATTTTGTGTTATGGCTAGGTTGTTTGTTAATATCCACAAAACCTCTTGTTGGTGTTGGATGTGATCCTCCACTACTTGAACCTTACATTTCTTTTCCAATGGTGATGTAACATATAGAGTATGATACCCATAAAGTTCCATAAATAGGGACATTTTGGATGATGTATGGAAGGAATTTTTGTACCAGAATTCTAGAAAAGTTAATCACCTAACTCATTATGATTATTTATAAAATCAAAAGTGATGGAGATAACCTTTTAGACATTTATTCACAATCCTAGTTTTCCCATAATATTGGGGATGATAAGCAGAGTTGTGAACCAGTTGAATATCTAAACAAGAAAACAAGTTAGTATAAAAAATACTAGTGAAAATTGGATCTTAGTCACTTAATATAATCTATGGGTTTCCATGTATCTTTTGAACCATTTTCGTGAATGATGTGACTGATATAATTTATTTAAAAGGAAGAGAAAATGAAAAAAAAATGGTCATACTCTATGAGTCAATCCATTGCCATCATGATGACATTCTTTCCTTCAAAATTTGGGAGACCTATGATAAAACTTGTTGAGACCTCTTCCTAGTGTTGACTTGGTATGACTAATGGTTATAAAAAAATGAGCTCTTGATTGTCACTCCTTGCTTCTATTGGAAAACCAAACACTTCATCACAAAAATTTTAACATTAGTTTTAATACTTTCCTATAAAAATTCCTTCTTGATCTTGGGATAAGTTTCAAAATTTCTTAGTGTCCACATATAGGAGAAGTGTGTAGTTCCTAAAGGACCTTCTATTTGAGTTGGATTTATTACATAAATATGTGACCCTTATACCATAGTGAACCATTATTCCACATAAATTTATCTAATGCACCAGGGTCCCACTCTAATTGTTGAATGAGCTGCCATGTATTCTAGTCATGTTTCCATTCTATCCTTTCATCTTTCACCAATCAACTTAAAGAATAAAAGTAGTACAAATTAAGGCTTCAATGCTCTCTTTTTCCCTTGAAAGTGCATATGCCACCATTGTATATTTTCTTTTTTTTTAGATAATTTTAAAGTCACAAGATAACATATTTGTGATCTATTTTTGTTTCTTTTCTAAAGTCAATCATTCACAAGAAGTACTTCAAAATATTGTGATCTATGTTTAACTCCATGTAATATGGAAATCCCCTTTTACAAGATATAGTTTCACAAGAAAAGGTGATTATTAAAAGAGTCTCCTTTATATATATATAAAGCAATAATAATAATAATCTAAGATAATTATAATTAATGTAATGATAATAAATGAGGATTATTGTTAAGGGAAAATCAAATAACAATATATCCCTAAGATGAACTTCTATAAACTTTGATATGATTTGATGGATTGTGTTACATGATATTATAGGTCTAAATTCACATAATGTGGGGGATTCCTTCTAGGAAATTAAACTTGATATATCCTAAAATAACATAATTTCTACTTGATTCTTCCATTTATCTAATAATATCATTCTCTAAATGTTCATAAAAACCATTGAAGAAATCATTTGGCTAACCATTCAAGCCTAGGTTCTTGTCCCTTCGGAAGGAGTGTATTATTTCTTTTATCTCTTTCATGGATATTTCCTCCATGAATTCAATATTTTTTTCATTATTTATGAAACTTGGAAGATAGGAGGTAATGTTCATAATTTATGAACATTAGTTTTAATACCTTCTTGAAAAAATTCCTTCTTGATTTTGTGATAAGTTTTAGAAAGTTTGAAGTGTCCATCTATAAGAGAATTGTGTAGTTCAGAAAGGACCTTGTGTTTGAGTTGGGATTTATTACATAAATATAGGTAACCTTTATATCAATTTGAACCAATATTCCACATAAATTTATCTGATGCACCATGGTCCTACTCTAGTTGTTGAATGAGTTAGCCTTGTCTTTTGGTCTTGTTGACAAGATAAATATAATGATAGTAAATGAGGGTTATTGTTAAGGGAAAAGAAAATAACAATATATCCTTAAGATGAACTTCTATAGACTTTGATATGATTTGATGGATTGAGTTACATAATACTATAAGTGCAAATTTACATAATGTGGGGGATTCCTTCTTAGGGATGACTATTAGGAAATTAAACTTGATATCTCCTAAAATAACATCATTTCTGCTTGATTCTTCCATATATATAATAATATCATTCTCTAAACGTTCATAAAAACCATTGAAGAAATCATTTGGATAACCATTCAAGCCTAGGTTCTTGTCCCTTTGGAAGGAGTGCATTATTTCTTTTATCTCTTTCATGGATATTTCCTCCATGAATTCAATATTTTGTTCATTATTTATGAAACATGGAAGATATGAGGTAATGTTCATAATTTATGAACATTAGTTTTAGTTTTAATACCTTTTTGGAAAAATTCCTTGTTGATCTTGTGATAAGTTTTAGAAAGTTTGAAGTGTCCACTTATAAGAGAATTGTGTAGTTCAGAAAGGACCTTGTGTTTGAGTTGGGATTTATTACATAAATATAGGTGACCCTTATACCAGAGTGAACCATTATTCCACACAAATTTATCTAATGCACCATGGTCCTACTCTAGTTGTTGAATGAGCTGCCTTGTATTTTGGTCTTGTTGCCATTCTATCTTGGCTTCTTTCACCCAATCAACTTATGGTATAAAAATAACACAAAGTAAGGACTCAATGATATATTCTTTCCTTAAAAGTGCACACACCAGCACATTCTCTTTTCCTTTTTTAAGATAATTTAAAAGTCATAAGCTAACATATTTGTAATCCATTTTTGTTGTTTTCTAAATATAGTCATTGTTCCAAGAAGTGCTTTATAATATAATGATCTGGTTTTAATTGCCCGTAAGATGGAAACCTCCTCTTACAAGATATAATTTCACAAGAGAAAGTGATCATTCTAAAGACTCTCCTTGAGACACAAACACACACACACACTTGAAGACATAGAGGGCTAGAAAGCAACAATAATAAGTCAACATAACTATAATTAATGTAGTGATAGCAAATAAGGGTTATGGTTAAGGGTTAAAAAATGACAATACATTATTAAGATTCACTTCTATAACCTTTATTATATTATTTGATGAATTGTGTTACATGATGCTATAGGTCAAAATTCATCTAATGTGGGGCAGTCCTTCTTAGGGGTGAATGCTAGACAAGTAACCATGATATCTCCTAAAATAACATCATTTCTCCTTGATTCTTCTACTGATTTAAAAACATTATTCTCTAAAATTTCATAAAAACCATTGAATAAATTATTTGGCTAACCATTCAAACCTAAGCTCTTCTCCCTTTGGAATGAGTGCATTTATTCTTTTAACTCTTTCATACTCTATGAATTTAATATTTTATTTATGATTTATGAAACATGGAAGATAGGAGGTAATTTTTATAGGTTCAAAAACATTGACCCCAAAAATATCTTGATATAGTTCCTCAAAATTCCTCACATTTGTATCTACAATATTCTTATGACTAGACATCATTTCTCCATTATCGTTTCTAATTAGTTTAATAGTTGATTAATTCTTCCTCATTTAACATAATTATGGAAAAACTAAGTGTTTTCATTCCCCCATTTTAGCTAAATCACCCTTCTCTTCTATCTCTAATTATCCTCCTCCCATTTTAGGATGTCACTCTTCTACTTCTCCAACTCTTCTAGCTCTACCTATTCTTCATCTAAGAAGGAGCCTCTTCTACTTTCCTTGTAGATATTTTCAAGCTTCAATTCAATATCTTATACAACCTCTTTATATTCATTTACCTTCCCATTTATCTAATCTTAAGTCAATTTCTTAATGTTTACAAGATTATCTTGGAATTGTTTCATTTTTTACTCTCCATCCTCAACATAATGTTTTGAATCCCTAGTTACTATATCTCTATACTCTTCATTACCAATCTTCATTACCAACCCATAAGGGGTTGGATTTTTTTAGAGTAGGGGGTTTCTTTTCTCTTGGCCATATGAAGTAAAATTTGCTCTATGGTATGAATAAACCCATATAATTATCCAAGATCTAACTCTTTCTTCTTCTTCAAATAATTCTTTTGTTTTGAGATCATGAACCTGTTTAACCTTTCAACAATTCCTTCCTCTCCTTTCCTGTTATTTCTCCATGTAAGAGTTACTTCTATTGGTTTATCATTAAGGAGTGCTTTCTCCTCCAATTTGTGAGTGAAATAATATATCAACGGGTCATCTCTTCCCTCCTCTCCCCATTTTGCCTCTTATTTTTTTCAAAGTTCCGATATTCACCATATTTCTCCATGTAGGAGTTACTTCTATTGGTTTATCATTAAGGAGTGCTTTCTCCTCCAATTTGTGAGTGAAATAATATATCAATGGGTCATCTCTTCCCTCCTCTCCCCATATTGCCTCTCTATTTTTTTCAAAGTTCCGATATCCACCATAGATCAAGTCCTTTTGAAAGATATTTTTATCCAAAAAAATATTCCCAGTACTCCTTCCTGTGGAGGAATGAACCATAAATGTTAATATCAATAAAATTTATTCTAAATTCTATAGAGTAGAATGATTATATATAGTCGAGTTTAAAAGAGAAGAACCCATGAATTCTATATATTTTTTTTCCAATTACGAATCCCCCGATCTCCTCATAGCTCCTAGAGTTTCAAAATTACATTACATAATGAGAATAAGTGATTTAAAATCCTCTTAAACTCATATACACTTGTCATATATTCTTGAAATATTACAACATCAAGATCATAATTATATACTACCCTCCTATTGGATCTTTTCTTGTGAGGAGATTCAAAATACTAAATGTTCAAGGATAACAAAATGATTTGTTACTTCTTATAGAGGCAACAAATAAATATAATATGAAATTATTAAATAAATTATACCATTAAGGAAATAAGAAAATCAATTGGGACATGGGTTCTAATATATGTGGTCTTGGTAGGGTTCCCTAAATGAAGGAAAAAAACATAGAATTTCAATGCATGTAGTGCATAAAATTGAAGGTTAAAATTTGAAAAAATGAATGGGTGCTTGGTCATAGGGAAGACATCCTTAAAATTGAAGGTTAAAATTTGAAAAAATGAATGTGTGCTTGGTCATAGGGAAGATATCTTTGGTATTTCAAGAGATAAAAATCTACTATTTTGAGGGTTGGCTATGTGTTTTAATAGTTGATCGATACAATAAAAAAGCATAAAATTACATTACAAACAAGTTTCTCAAGAACAAAACACAAACACTACATATGTTGTTGACGCTTGGACATCACACTTGGTTTTTTCTATTGAACAAATTGCCATAATTGTCATTGTTATTTTACGACAATTATTTTTTTTTATGTTGTGTTTTTTTCTTTTCTCATTTTTCCTTTTCCTTTTTGATTGTGGTTGGATTTTTCTTTTATTCTATAGTTATTAGGTGTTGTTGTGCTAAGATTTGTGTTGGAATATTCCTTTTTATGTTATATTTATTATGGGCTCTTGGTGGAGAAGATAATTTATAATGATAAAAACCATTATAAAATGCCACAAAATATGGATATCCAATTGTAACTTTACACATACCTTTTTTTTTCAGGTTATAAATCTTGGGGAAAATCCACAAGTACTTCCCCTTGTTTTGATGATGGTACCCAAGATAAATCCTAGAATCTTCAGGGTACAAGGCAGTTCAACAACAAGGATCAAAGCCATTACAACAATATACTCACTATGAGCTCAACATGTCACTTACATGGGAATTGAACCTGAGTAAGGAGGACACCAATCATTCCTCCCAACCACCCGAGCTAAACTCATTTGGCAACTTTACACATACCTACACAACACTTCCGATTTTTTTAATTTTTAAAACAAAAGAAATTTATCTCAGAATAATTCTAACAATATGTTACCCCTATAACCATCACCATACCCACTACCATAACCACATTTTGTTAACATAAACTTTATAGACCCATATTTTCCCATAAAAACTTTATATACATATAAACATCTCTAATCTAATCTAACGAATAA
>JASDQU010390387.1:946-11006 GCA_032191745.1 Picea mariana | reverse complement strand
GAAATTGTGTATTACTGTATCTCTGTGTTTATGGTTGCATCTTTGATATATTTCTGTTATATTACTGAATATACATGATATCTCTGTGCATTTTTTTATTATATCTCCGCTCTCATTTCGTGCCGAAAATAATCCGGATCATCCTTGAAATCTGCATCATCAAAATACATGTCCTTAAGGTGTTCAAACCCCAAGGTCTCCACTTGGAATTCCCGTAGAATTAAACATCTCCTGCTTAATGCATCAGCAACCTTGTTAGCATTCCCAACAATATGTTTTATGACAAAAGTAAAATTTTTCATTAATTCAACCCATTTTGCATGCCTCTGATTTAGTTTTTCTTGTCGGGTTATGAATTGTAAATCTTGGTTATCACTGTACAGGAAAAACTCTTTCGAGATAAGATAATGCCTCCATTTCTTCAATGATTGAATGATGGCAAAGAACTCCTTGTCATATGTGGAGTATTTCTTCTTAGTCTCATTCAACTTCTCGCTGAAATAGGCAACAGGTCGATTGTCCTGACTCAGAACTACTCCTATTGCAACTACACTTGCATCACATCTTACCTGAATTGTCTTTTCAAAATTCGGCAAGACCAGAATTGGTCATTCCGATATCTTCTCCTTTAGTATATTGAAGCTCCTTTCGACCTCCTCTGTCCATTTAAAAGACTTGTGCTTCTTCTTTACTTTATCCATCATGGGTGCACAAATCCCACTGAAGTCTCTAATCAACTTTCTATAAGAACTTGCTAAACCATGAAAGCTCCTTACCTCGAACATGCTCCTTGGTGAGGGCCATTCTCTGATCACTTTCACCTTCTCTGGATCCATCTTCAGTTCATTCAAAGAGATCACGAAACCCAAATATATGAGTTCAGACTTCATAAAAGAGGAATTCTTCAAATTGATCAACAACTTCTCCTGCTGTAGCCTCCTCATTACCAGCGTTAGGTGCCTCAAATGCTTCTCTTTAGTCCTGCTAAAGATCAATATATCGTCCATATATACAACCACGAACTTGCCAATGAAATCTTTTAGAATTTCATTCATAATCCTCATAAAAGTGCTCGGGTAATTCGTTAAGACAAATGGAATAACTAGCCACTCATACAGAACTTCATTTGTCTTAAAGGTTGTTTTCCATTCACCACCTTCTCTCATCCTGATCTAGTGATATCCACTTTTTAGGTCTATTTTCAAAAAGAAATTTTCTCCACTTAAGAAATCCATTAAATCATCCATTCTTGGTAAAGGAAATCTGTACCTGATGGTGATCTTGTTGATGGCTCTCAAGTCTGTGTACATTCTCCATCCTCCATCTTTCTTTGTGCTTAACATAGTTGGTACTATGCATGGGATCAAACTTTCTCTGACCAAACCCTTATGCAACAATTCTTGGACTTGGTTCCTCACCTCCTCATTCTCTCGAGGTGTTAATCTGTATGCTGCTTTGTTTGGTAGGATTTCTCCTCGTATCAAGTCGATATGATGACTGATACTCCTGATGGGCAGGAATGAGTTTGGTAGATCATCCACCACTATATCAACAAAAGTATCCAGCAGCTCCTGAAATTCTTCAGGTAAATCATCCACTGATGTACTCGTAAGGATGACTCTAGGATTCCTCACCACAGTGAACTGCATCTCCTGTTCTTCCTTGGCTTCTTTCAGGAGTTCCTTCCCACTCATGAGAAGTATTCTTGTGATGTCTTACTCTTTTACTCTCTTCTCCACCATTGGCAGTAACATATGCATCCTACCATTCTTCTCCAATGTGTATGTATTCTTCCTTCCATCATGAATGACATTTCTATCAAACTGCCATGGTCTTCCCAACAAAATGTGGCATACGTCCATGGGAATTACATCACATAGGATTTCATCTTTATATCCTCCTATTTTAATTTCAACTAGGCATTGTTTAGTAATCATTACCTGGTGTCCTTTTTGTAGCCATGAGACTTTGTATGGCCTTGGATGTGCATTTGTATTCAACTCCAATTTCTCCACCATCTTTGTGGATACTAGGTTGTCAGTACTCCTACTGTCAATGATCATCTTGTACACTTTATCCTTAGTCTTGCAAATTGTCCTAAAGAGACTGTTTCTCTGCACTGGTTTTTCAATTTCTGCCTCTGGTTTTAATAGAACTTTCCTCAACATCAGGGATGCTCCATCCTCTGCTCCTTCTACCTCAACATCTCTTCGTTGTGATTTTGAAATGTGGGCTTCTCCTCCTTCCTTCTTCTTCTCGGGACATTCCCAAGACATGTGCCCTATCTTTCCATAGTTATAACACCTTACTCCTCCTCTACCGCGTCCTCTAGAAGAGTTTCTTCCACCATTCTGTCTCCCTCATGAACTTCCTCCTCGTTCTAAGTGATTTTGTGGTTTCTCAGCCTCATCCTTAGACTGATGTGCTCTGTCATGGTTAAATCCCTTACTTTTTCTTGGGATCGAGCCTTTACTTCTCTCTCGCTGGTTCTGTTTCCTGGACAGCTTCTCCTCTGCCTTCAGTGCAAACTGGTAAGTGTCTTCCACTGTCCTCACTGACATCATGCTAAGTTCATCATGGATTTCATATCTCAAGCCATTTATATATCTGGTGACTCTTTCTTCGTCTCTCTCCCATTGTCCAGTTCTGATGTTCAGCCGGTAGAATGCCTCGGTGTACTCCTTGTCTGTCATCCCTTTCTGTCTCAGGTTCTATAGATTCCTGAACATACTGATCTGGTAGTCTTTGGGTATGAACTTAGCCTTCAGTTTGGCTACCATCCTATCCCAAATCTTTATCCTCTGTTTTCCTTTACTTCTCCTCTTAGCCTGCAATTCACCCCACCACAATGATGCATGCCCTTTTAGCCTGGTGACTTCCTGCTTCACCTTATTTTCCTCATCGACATATTCGTAGTCGAAGTGTTTGTCCATGGACCTTATCCAGTCCAACAATTATTAAGCATATAGATTTCCCTCATACATGGGGACCTCTATCATAGCTCTGCCTCCAAATCTGGAAACTGCTCTCAACAAACATTCTTTTGCAACATCCTCTCCTACAGCTTCTTCAACCTCAACCTCTTCACTTTCCGCATCAATGACATCCCCAACGTCAGGTTCTCTTCTCTGTGTTGCTTCCATTGCTTCCAATCAGGCGTGAAACTCTTGCATCTCCCTTTCTACAGCACAATTGGCTAAAGGTGGATCTTGTCTTCTTGGCGGCATTGTGTTGACTGTCTGTCACACATAGAGTACAACTCTAAGTTTTCTGTCTCCTTCTTTTTCCTCCTTTTCCTGAAATCTACAGACAAAAAATGGGCTCTGATACCACCTGATGCAAACCCCCTATACCTCTTAAGGGATGCGCAACCTTCTGGTCAGGCTCTTTTGATTCTGGAGCTGAAATGGCTCTTCTGGTTCTGAACGGGAACCCTTCAGACAATTACACAGGTCCCTTATGAATGTTCAGTTGGATTTTTTGGGTGCCAAGTGTGTGCTCCCAAAACCCGCGACCAAGGGCTATGACCAAGTGCCAAGACAAAAAGGCTCTTGTCGTGGAATAAGACTTCCCGAGTCAAGTGTCCCATCTTTTGGTCTCTCTAACCTCCAGTAGATGAAATGCCGAAATGTCCTAGCGCTCACTCCTTCGGGATTTTGCATTTCGCAAAATATGGATGCAAGGGATATCCTTGTACCTTAGGGTCTCTGGTTTCCAAAAAGATGAAATACCCATCTCCTATTCTTTTGGGATTTCTTGTTTCACGAAATCAGGATGCGCGAGATTTCCTTGCTTCTTAGAGCCTTCGGTTGCCAAAAAGCCGAAATGCCTGGCACCTCTCAATTTTGGGATTTCATGTTTCGTGAAATTAGGATGCAAAGAGTATCCCTGCTCCTTGGAGTCTCCGGTCGCTGAAAAGACAAAATACCCAAATGTCAAAATGACGAAATGCCTTGGTGTTCAATCAAAGACTCACAATAATCCTTGTGATCAATGGCTCACGTCGAATTGCAATTTCTCTATTTCACGATTCGAGGTTCTGAGGGACAAGAGCCTTTGTCTTTCCAACTCCCAGTACTCGAAGTCTCGAAATGGACCAACGGTCCAGATCATCCTGTGATTGACAACTTTGATCGAATCACGACTTCACAATTTCGTGATTCAGGGTTCTGAAGGACAACTTTGTCCTTCCACCTCTCGATACCTGAAGTCCCAAAATGAATGTCGAGAAACTCTCACCACTAACCTCCTCGCATCTCTACCTGATCTGACGACCTGCAGGGTTTTGGTGTTCCTCCTCGAGGATTCTCCACCATCCGTTTGGATTTTCAAACTCTCCTCTTGGATCTATGTAGGGTTAAATCTTGTGCTCCTTCCTTCAATCGGACGGCCTATGGGGATTTCCATCGCGATCCAATGCTCGATGACGTTCTTCCTCCTGATATTTTATTCGATTTCGACTTAGGATATTTCTAAGTCTGTGAATATTCGGTCTTCCCACCTTCTAGGGAATGGGTTCCTAGATCCCGGTAACACTTTCCAAAGTTTTATTCCTCCCGATATTTGTCAGGTTCAGACTTTGGTTCTCATGCACTCCTTGCATCTGAGGGAGTTCGATAGCTCAGATTCACGGTGTTTTCTCTCTGGCTCGATGCACACCTTGCAGAGCTCCCAGTGAAGAGAAAACAATTCCATAGCATTCCTCCCTATCTCGATGCACACCTTGTAGAGCTCCAAATGAAGAGAAACAATTGAAACTGCCAAAATGTCACAGTTCCATTCACTTGTTTATAAAACATAAAATAACAGGAAAATACACATAGTCCAAGCACAACACATTTGGATCAATTTTCCATTCTTTTCTATTCATAAGTTCCCACTAGCTACATAATACATACAAACTACAGTAGCTCCAAAAGCTGAGATTTTTTTGTCACTCACAGTTCTCTCACAGATCAATTTCTCCCTTCTCTCTACATGCCACTAACTAGCTTACAAACTTTTTCATAACCCAAAATATCCCTAGGGTTTTTCCTAGTTACTTGCCTACTCTAAACCTTATCCTACGCTATCTTAGATTGGTCACTTTCCAGAGTCGAAGTGGAAACTTCTGCTTTGTTTTACAATTTCAAAAATTTGCTTCAAAGGGAAAACTCGACATCAGTTCAAGCGTGTCTCTGAAGGTGAATTTTGGGACTAAGTGGAGGTGGATCCCGAAATCAGTTGGACTGCCACGTTGAAGTTTCGGGAAAACTCTCACGCGTTTGGTGGTCCCAGCTCTGCGCACTTGCCAATGATGTTCCTGCATCACATTGCATTGGATACCTTATTGAGGACTATTGCATGAGGTCATTGCATCTTGGTGTTTGAAAGTGAAAGGAAAATCCTTCTCCTTCCCTTAAAATAGACATTCATTGAAAGAAAAGATTGTTTATCATTTCTTATGTATGTTTTCGGAACTATGTCATAATATCATCAATATTCACTCTCATACACCTCTAAGTAAACAACAACCACTAAAATCAATGCTTAACTAAAATTTATCAGAGTTTTTACATCTTTGTTAGAAAACCTACATTAGTTTAAGGTGTAGGGATTTGGAATAGGTTGAAAGGATATCTTTCCAAATCTATCAAACGAACTTAGTATCTTTTGGTAGGGAGAGTGAAATCCAATTGTCGTATAGGCTTTCCGGAATCCCCCTCTCACACAGGGGTTACGCATGAGGTCACACTCAGGAGAGATATGAAGATTATCCCTCCATGGTTTGACTGATTGTAGTAGTCAGATCGTATTATGGGGGTCGCTTGAAGGTATACCCACAATGTTGAGTGGAATCCTTTCAAGTTTATTTCAGGTTAGATACCCTACCCTTACATTCGGACTGGACTGTGGACTATACCCGCTCAGGGTCTGACTGTGAGTTGGTGACCTTAGTAGCCACAATCGTTAGGGTCTTACACAAGGTGAGAGTGAAGGGAAGTCTCATTTTACCTGGAACAGACGTTGGTCAAACCCACTCAGGCTCCTTGGAGGGTAAATTTACAATTACTGTATGGAAGCTTGCACTAAGGTGTAAGTTTGTTAAGTAGGTCGCCAATGTAACTGATCCACCCACTCTATCCCCACCCCTTCCTATTTTGATCTCACGACGTTGGATTTCATCACCAACTAGTGGTTTCATTGTGGGAAGGTTTGTTTGATTGATTGCTTCTCATATTCATAGTGTGTGTTGTTTTTTTACTTATTGGACCTTAGGTCGAGTTAGTATTAATGGCATCAACTCCTGAGAGTACCAATGGAGGAACCCCTTGTCCCAGGGAACCTTACGCCTTTCCTTCTTTTGGAAACTTTGGTCCTCTGTATATTGCCACACTGAGTCTTCCAGGACTCACCATCGGATTACTAGTTTGGTTGTTCCCCACTTCGGTGATCTTGAATCCTCCCAATGTTTCAACTACACCTAATACTTTAGATGTCAGTACACCACCCACACATCAACCTCATGTCGACTTTTCGCCTTCTTCGCCTAGCAAAAGCTCTAAAGCAAGTAGCCAGGTTGATCAAAAGAAGAAGAAATGGAAAGAGAAGAGGAAGAAGATCCCAAAAAGGACCATGGCCCCAACAACATCATATGTTGGACCCAAGAAACCAACTACTGTTAATAGTACTTAGAGTGTTTATGAGGTCAACAATATTAAAATGAAGAATCCGAAACCCAAATTCCCTTGCATTCTTTGTAAGGGTGACCATTTTCTGAGGGATTGCCTTGGTATTCCCAAGGTCTTAGAAATGTGGTCCTCCACATCATTGACCTCTGTCATTCATGTCGATGATACCCCGTCAACTAGTGATGGTAAGGATGGTAAGAAGAAGACAATTGTCAAGATTCCTTGCATGTTATGCAAAGGTGATCATTACTCTCACCTTTGCCCTCGTATGGATGAGGTTTCTTCTCTTTTGGAAAAACTTCGACTTCCAAAAGGTTATCATAATATTTACCCCACCCCATCATTAGTTGATGGACTGGTCAATCCAGTTGATCAGATGGTCAATCTAGTTTCCTCCTCGATTGAACCACAAACCCAAGTAGTTGATCCAGTTCTGTCATCAATCATCCCCACTCTTCATCAAAAGAGTGTAACCCAAGTGGTTGATCTGTTTTCATTCTCGGTCAACCCCACTCTCCCGTTAGAGAGTGACACAAAATAGGTTGATCTGTTTCCACCCATTGACCCCATTCTCCCCTTGGAGAGTGAAACCCATGTGGTCGATCTATTTCTGTCATCAGTCGATCCCGCTCCTCCTTTGACGAGTGCCAAAGTGACCGATCCAGTCCCTTCCTCAGTCAGTCCCACCCTTCATCTGAAGAGTTCCCAAGTGGTTGTTTCGGTTACATAATCAGTCAATCCCACTCTTCCATTCAGGAGTGCCAAAGTGACTGATTCAGTCCCTTCCTCGGTCAGTCCCACCCTTCATCTGAAGAGTGCCAAAGTGGTTCCTCTGGTTACATCATCAGTCAATCCCACTCTTCCTCTGAAGAGTGCCAAAGTGGTTGATCCAAGTCCACCATTGGTCGATCCTACTCTCCCTCTAGAGATTAAACATGATATTGCCCATGTTTTTCTCATTGCTACAGAATCTACCGTGCCGGGGGGAATTCCTCCTTCTCCCGTGAAACCCCCTCCAAGTAATGAGATGATCCTTTTTGATTGGGGTGTGCTAACTAGTCCTCGTATTCCCTCTCACATTCCTTTCCAGATTACAGTACAGGTTTGTGGTCGGGACGTTCCTCAAACATTGATATATGAAGGTGCTTCCATTAGTATTTTTTCTTCTGTTGCTCGGTACGCTTTGGGTTGTCCGCAGCTTGCACTGGTTACACAGAATCTGTTAGCTTTTAACAAAAGAACTAGTCAACCATTAGGAACCCTTCCTCAGTTTTCTGTAACTTTGGGAGGGAAAACTATATTTATTGATGTCATGGTAGTCTGAGACCCCTTGGATTTCTCTTTACTCCTTGGATGATATTATGTCTATGCCATGAAAGCTATCGTGTCCACTCTTTTCCGTGTGATATCTTTCCATCACGATGGAAAAATTCTGACTATTGATCAACTTTCATTCATCGGTCCTGACTGGATTACCTCCCTAAATGGTTCTTATATGCAGATAGTATTGCCCCTGCCACATGTTAATTATGTGGCATTGTCTCCCATGATTTTAACTTCCGATGATTTGGATCCGGTAGTTGACATGGTGATTTCTTTGGTAGGGATATTGGAGCCTAATATCCTTAACCCTGTCACATCCCTCAACATGTGTTCCTTTTAGAGTGATTATCTTCCATCTAGCAAAGATCTCTTAGAATCCATGACCAAGTTTTGTCCCTTGACATGGTGTCCTTCTAGAGAATTATCCTCTTGGAAGCCATGATCAAGAAGAGGCTATGAGCATAGTTTCTCTTCTCTGTAGAAAGATTGTTTAAAAATGAAACAGAGGCCATGAGCATAGTTTTCCTCTCTGTAGCAAGCTCGATAAAAAATGAAACAAAAATCTAGGGATTGAACCCGGAGCCTTCAGCATAGTTCTTTTCCTGTGGCAAGCTCATTAAAAAATTAAACAGTCACCTTTCCCTTTAGGTCAAATCTTTCGCCAGATCTCGTAGATGTCAAGTTGAGACTTTCGTTAGGTCTTGCATTTGAACCTTAATTTCATCCACCTGTATCCTTTTTCTCTATATAGCACAAAAATTGGTGACAACCTCAAAGTCGGTGAATGAATTGAAGCTTGGGTGGCATGTCTCTATCCTTTTATGATCATTCTGGAGTTAAGCCACTAGCTTTCAAGATGGGGGCATACTAAGCTTAGTCTTTGTTCTTTCTTGTACTCGTAAATACATGAGAATGTATTCGGGTAAACGTTTATCTCTTTTTCGGACCTGTATGGATACATGAAAAAGGAACCCCCTGGAGTCTTCTTTAAGCTCTTTTCAAACTCTCTAAACATGAATAGATTGTTGAGTGATCTTGCTTCCTTTCCCACTCGTTAAATGGTTTGAAAACATGTCTTTCGAGTGATAATTTATCTCTTTTTTGGCCTCGCAAGACTAACATTACAAAAAAGGACAACATTGGAGTCACTTTTAAGTTGTTTTCAGACTCTCTAAATATGAAAAACCACCGAGTCTACCTTCTCTGAACTCGTTAAACAATCATACATTGAAGGGCCAATATGGGACCAAACTCTTACTTCTTCCAATTTGTTAAACAAAGGAAGAGGAACTTACCAAAGGTGAGTTATATCGAGCATGTGTTACCTTCTTCGAGCTCATTAAATTAAAAAGAGGTACCGGTCTATCTTGATGGAAGAAAAATTGAAGGAAGCAAGCCAAGCAGTTTTTGAGAACATTACCAGTAACTCTTAGAGTCACCCTTGAACATGACACTTTGTCTTTGTGCACATATTAACCCACTGAGCCTTTGCACTGAACCAATCCTCTGAGTTTTTCTTACTCCTTTGGGTCATCCAACGAAAGTCATAGTATCCATTGCATAATCGTGTTTTGGTCCATGTCATGTTTCTGCTGTTGTGCCTCAGTGTTCAAGGGAAGTATCTTCCTCAAGAGTCAGCCATCAAAAATATATTGTCTCAATACTCATGTCAGTCCATGTTCATTTGATCTACCAATTACATATCTGTGTCTGTTTCGTGTCGTTGACGGGGGATACATCAAGGCCATCCTTCGACAAGTCTATTCCTGTTGACTTCCACACATTATCCAAGAAATAGACCTAGAAACCAATTAGTACTTTGGGACCTGCATGCCTCAATTCCAAGCCTCCTCACACTTGTCAGTGGGTTTACATCATTAACCTTTGATAGGATGATTCCATGGATGTTTGACTTTAGAGCATCCATTCACATTCGTTGGAATGTACTAGAGTACCTTGGGAATCATTGACATCAATGGTGACTTCCCTCACACTTGTTAACGGTTTACATCATTGATCGATAATCAAGTGGTTTATGCCATGTTGACATCAGTACATCTATTCAC
>JASDQU010390382.1:0-11028 GCA_032191745.1 Picea mariana | reverse complement strand
TATTAGAATCGTTAGATGGATTTATTGTTCCAAGAATTTGATCTCACCATACTTGGCAAGCTTAACAAACATAATGTTGTTGCAATATTTTTATAAAGACTAACCAATACTACACATGAATTTTTTTTATAAAGACTAACCAATATTGCACATGATGAGGTGGTAGATGAAAACTTTCCAAATGAGCATCTTTGCAATCTTAGTAGAATCCTTTTGGTTTGGTGACATATCCAACTCTTTAGCAATAGGGAGGTTTCCTCAACATCTCTCCTATATGGAACACTGCAAAATCATCAAGAAAAGTGCCACCTACACTTGGATTAAGGGATACTTTCTCAAGATTTTTCCTTATTAGATATTGAGAATATGTGTGAGACAATATGAAATCCATGACATCCTCCATTCCTTCCATGATGATCCATGTGGGGGTCACTATGTAGAAAAGAATACATCTTACAAAATCTTACAAGTTGGCTACTGTTGATGATTACAGTTGTGTGAGACATTCTCCAAGACACAAACCTGAGTGATATACCCTGAGAGGGGTGTGTGGTTCCTATCTGAGACAGAGCTGGAATGTAGATATGGCCTCCTCCTTACAGAGAGTTGAGAAGAACTCCAGATGATTCTCCTGTGTAACACAACGAGAAAAGAGATTTACAGAGTTGGACGTGCTTGTGGTTGAGCACAAGGTGAACGTGTGAATTCCCAAAGAGTTGGGTGCATCGTCATGAGACAAAGATGAATATAATGTATTAGCCTCCTTTGACAAGAGAGTTGATGATCAACTCCAGATGACTCTCATGTTTAATGTAGTGGGAAAGAAGATCTGTTGAGTGGATGTGCATGTGGACAAGCACAGGTGAACGTGAGAGTGGTTCTTTTATGTAATATAGTGAGCCAGAGATATGGACATCCCTATGGATGTGCCCCTAGTGGTTGAGCACTAGTGGGTGTATGATATCCCTTGCTATATTGTTCAAGAGTCAGACCTTCTTGTAACCCTAATTGTAATGTAAAGGGTACAGGTTGGCCCCACCTTAATGTAATTGATAATTAATGAAAAGATAATTAATTTGGTTATTATTAATTATATTATGAGATAGAGAGGTCGGCCCTATTGTGCCAATAGACACTTTTTTGGACAGGTCAAGTCCAATATCCCCATTGAGGAATCATATCTCTTGTGTGAGTTTGGAAATTTCAGCAAGTACATCTACTTGGATAAAGTGCACACCTCTCTTGGGTGCTAGTCTTATAGGGTTTGTAAGCACCCTTTTGTGTGCTAGGGTTTCTTGGTGTTGGAATTATTTCTCTTGAAGAATATAGCAAAGGATTGGTTGGGTTTTCTTCCCTTGTTGAGAAGGGTTTCCCAAGATACTTCTTGTGTACTTGTGCATGGTGTTTCTTCTTATGATCTTGGTTGCTACAACATAATTGGTTATGGTTTAAGTAAAAGGATAAAATGGAATGAACTTCATTCTTAACCTTGTCTATTGAAAAATAAACATGGTATCAGAGCATAGGTCTTGAAGAACCCACTGCACAAACAATTTTCAGTCATCCCCTCTCTCCTGCAAAACCGTACGACCCTCCTAGGGTTTCCATAAATTATGTACGACCTACCTTTTTAAGAGGTTTCAACACTTGGCACTTGGATGTTGGGGATAAAAAGAGGATAAGAGTGTATGGCCTCCTTCAGTGCACCTCCAGCAAGCTTCAGATTGCGATTTCGAGCATTTTGAACTTTTGGCCCTAGGGTTTCGCTAATTTCTGCAGAAATTCAAAATTAGGGTTTATGCAACAATTTGAAGGAGCTCTTCAGCTCACCAGTGTTATTCTATCTTTCAAAGGCTTATTGTTGGTAGTCATAATTCCAATAAAACCTAAAAGTGCTAGCCTAGCCTAGTCGTTAGGTTTTCTAGCCTAGTTGACAAGGGTTTGTGAAGAATAAAAAATAAATATGATGAACTAAACTATGATGGAAGATAAGCTTGATGGATCAAGAAAATTCAAGTTCCTGGAAGATAAGACTTCAGAGGAAGACTTATTGTGGGTGATACAAATTTTTTTACCAGAGACAACTATCAATGAATGGAAGGAATATGACATCAAGACAAGGAAGCAAATCATCTACTCAAGCCCTTACATTGAAGGGCCAACTTCAAAATAACAATATGACAAAAGGTGACATCGTGAATACCTTCTTCATGAAGATCTCAGAGGACGAAGATCAACTAAGTTCCCTTGGAGAAATCATATCAGCACCCTTAGGTATGCACTTATATATATGTTATATGTATCACTGTCATGAGGGTAATTGTAGGAGGAAGGAACATTTTGTTGAATTCATGGATCCAAAGGGATCTCAGTGCATTCATAGGAACAACACACTGGAAGTGAAGACACCAAGTTTGATTGTTGTAATTGTCATTCCTCTAACCTATATTTCTAATGTTTGCTACATTACAAGTAGGTGTTGTAGTTGTGACAACAATCCTTAAATTGTCTTGATTCTAGAGATGTACTCATTATTCTCCTTTAGGAGATATTCCTATTTTGGTTCCTCTTGTTTTCTTGTTCCAGACAGGTTAACGACAAAGGAATATTTGTATTCTTCAGAGGGAGTCAAAACTATTTGAGAAAGAGGAAGAATAGAACCATCATTAAGGAAACTAATGCAATAATGCATGATCAAAATATTTCTATGATTCTATGGGTAGAAGCATGCATGAAACAGTATATGTTCAGAACAAGAGTCTTCACCAGACTTTGAAAAACATAACTCCCAAAGAAGCCTTCACCGGAGTGAATCTTGATATTGAACACTTCAGGATATTTGGGTGCCCAGTGTATTTTCATGTACCCAAAGAGAAGGAGTTCAAGCTAGAACCTTCAGGGAGAAAGGGTACATTTATGGGATAACAATGAATCTTCAAAAAAATTCTAGATCTACATCCCTGGTCAGAGACAGATTGAGACAAGCAGAGATGATGTCCTTGAATAAGAGATAGCCTTTCAAATATCTAAAGAATCTCATATGGATATTGACAGTGAGACAATACCTTCTTCCCCTTCAGCAATTCAGAGGGAGACAGACATTTTTCCATCTGATCCAGATTCTCTAGTTGATATGTCCGAGATACTGCAGTAGGACATAAAAGGCATGCCTAAGCTCACTCTGCAGGAGGCAGAGGAACATACAAGTCCCTCAAGGGACATCCCGAGAAAGAAAAAGAGACTTTCGAGCTATCTTTTAGTCATGAGCCACTTCATTGATTCTGAGCCTCCTTGTCTTGGAGAAGAAACAAAAGAACAGGTATGGCAAGATGCCATAACAGAAGAATACCAATATATCTTAAATAATGATGTATAATATATTGTTCAGGGACCAGAAAGGAATTATGTGGTGACTTCCAAGTGGATCTATAAAGTCAAGCATGCAGCTGATGGAAGTGTCGAGAAATAGAAAGCGAGATCTATAGCCAGAGGATTCTCATAAACAGAGGAATTTGTCTATGATGAGACACTTGATCCAATAAGCCTGATACACTTCCATCCATACTACCATCCATGAATTGGAAACTATATCAGATGGATAGATTCTTGATGAGTTTGGGTTTTTAGCAATAGTGTTGTTGATCCAAACCTATATTATTACAGTGTTGGTAACGAGAGCTTGATTTTGATGACTTATTCAGAAAGCCTTGTTGTTGGATACAAGTAAACATTGACTTCTGATTTCGAGATGAAGGATCTGAGTATGATGCACTAATTCTTGGGACAAGAAGTATGACAGAGGACCAATGAGCTTTTCCCAAGTCAAGGAAAATATACAGTGGGAATATTAAAGAAGTTCAGTATGACAGAATGCAAATCCACGATGATGGATTTGAAGAAAAATGTTGATGATGATTCAGACGAGACTGGTCCACAACTGATTGGATCACTGATGTATCTGGTTAACACCAGACTTGATTCATGATATGCATTGAATTTACTTAGTCATTCCATGATCAACCGAGACAGACTCACTGGACAACATAAAAACGTGTATTTAGATATATACGAGGAACAATTGGATATGGCCTAAGATATGTCTCCGGTGTGAACTTGAGTTTCTGGATATGTCGATACATATTGAGCAAAGAGTATAGTGGACCAGAAGAGAACATTCGGTTGATGTTTTACTGTGAATTTTTCCATGGTTTTGTGGTGCAGCAAGAAACAAAGCACTATGGCCTTGAAAACCATAGAAGCAGAGTATGTATCATTGAGTGTGTGAAGCAATGAGACTCCATAAGCTTCTGACAGATTTACTTGATAATGAGATGGATTCTATGATGATAACCAGAGTTGTGTGTAAATCTCTTTGAGAACCCAGTGTTTCATGATAGATCGAAACACATTGAGATAAAATATCATTATATTAGAGACATTATGAAAAGTAAAATAGTACACATGCAGTACCTTCCTACACATGAGAAAATTGCAGACATTTTCACCAAATTAGCTTGGTGAAGGATACCTCCCTAGTTAAGAGGGAGTGTTGATGACTACATCCAAGAAAAAGTTCAAAGTACATACATGTGAGACTTGGTATGATGAAGAATGCATCCCTAGCTAAGAGGGAGTGTTGATGATTACAGTTGCGTGAGACATTCTCCAAGACACAAACCTGAGAGAGAGCCCCTAAGAGGGGTGTGCGGTTCCTATATGAGACAAACCTAGAATGTAGAGATGGCCTCCTCCTTACAAAGAGTTGAGAATAACTCCAGATGATTCTCCTGTGTAACACAACGAGAAAGGAGATCTGCAGAGTTGGACGTGCTTGTGGTTGAGCACAAGGTGAACGTGTGAATTTCCAAAGAGTTAGGTGCATCGTCATGAGACAGAGATGAAGATGATGTATTAGCCTCCTCTGAGCAGAGAGTTGATGATGAACTCTAGATGACTCTCCTGTGTAATGCAGTGGGAAAGAATATACGTTGAGTAGGCGTGCCTGTGGACAAGCACAGGTGAACGTGAGAGTGGTTCTTTTGTGTAATGCAGTGAACCAGAGATATGGACATCCCTATGGATGTGCCCTTAGTGGTTGAGCACTAGTGGGTGTATGAGATCCCTTTCTATATTGTTCAAGAGTCATACCTTCCTATAACCCTAATTGTAATGTAAAGGGTATAGGTCAGCCCCACCTTAATGTAATTGATAATTAATGTAAAAGATAATTAATCTGGTTAATATTAATTATATTATGAGATAGAGAGGTTGGCCCTATTGTGCCAATAGACACTTATGTTGATAGGTCAAGTCTAATATAAGTAAAGGTAAATTCCCCATTGAGGAATCATATCTCTTGTGCGAGTTTGGAAATTTCAGCAAGTACATCTACTTGGGTAAAGTACGTGCATCTCTTGGGTGCTAGTCTTCTAGGGTTTGTAAGCACCCTTTTGTGTGCTAGGTTTTCTTGGTGGTGGAGGTCTTTCTCTTGAAGAATATAGAAAAGGATTGGTTGGGTTTTCTTCCCTTGTTGAGAAGGGTTTCGCAGGATACTTCTTGTGTACTTGTGCATGGTGTTTCTTCTTGTGATCTTGGTTGCTGCAACATAATTGGTTATGATTTAAATAAAAGGATAAAATGGAATGAACTTCATGCTTAACTATGTCTATTGAAAAATCAAAAGCTACTATTTTCCTACCCTCCATAAATATGCTCAACACCATGTCTCTCACTGTGATGAATTCCAAAGGATGGGAAAACCTACCAAAAGACATGAAATGCCTTTATAGCCATGTATTTCATTAGAATATTTTGGCAAGTGGGTCTTAGACTTTGTAGGGCCCATTAACCCTCCTTGATACCAAAAGAGTCACATCTTGGTGTGCAGTCATTACTTAACAAAATGGGCTGAAGTGATCCAAGAGGATATTAGTGGCCACCCACCTTGTCCAACTGGCTCAAAACAGTTTTTTGGCAACTTACTATTTTTAGTAGTTTTTCGGTTCCTGAACTTATGGGGCCATTTTAAGGGCCTAAACGACGTTTTTTCATGATCATACACCTCAATAATAGCCAAAATCTTCAATTGATCCCCCTAAATGAATCTCCTCATCAATACCTTTCCAACAATTTATCGTGCCCCCTAAACGAAGATCATATGAAAAAGTTACAACCCCGAGAAGTTGATGTACTAACTTACCCCAACAGAGCCCACATGACTTTTGGCCCTTCATCTCTTAGGGTTAGGTTTTTGGATGTCTAGGGTTTTGGAATTTTTGTTTATTGTAAAAATTCCTTTAGATCCTCATTGTACTCATCTTCTTTCGAATGAGCGTAGTTGTCACATCTCTTCTATGAGATAAGCTGCCATCATTCTAGCAAGCTTGTTTTCATTCTACATTTTACAGTTTTCAACATATTTTTTATTTAATAGAAGCCAAGTTTTACTTTATCTCTATTATTTTTCACTGTGTCTCTGTGTTAATATTATAAATATGTGGTTTTATTTCGTTCCTCTCATAAATATGAATCAGTGGTATCAGAGTGGTCTGCTCCTTGTCGTTTTTTTAATGCATGTCCTCGATACGGTCAAGGTATAGAGAGTTGGGTCTCGAGCTTGTTTCTCTTGAGGAAAACTACTCTCGCACACCCAAGAAACAATCCATGGTGGGCGAAAAGAAAGACAAAGGGACAAAATATCCTTTCAAAATGTTGCTCGAGAAATCCCTTGAGCGACAGAGGAATGAAATGATGGACAACTTTGCACAAATCCTTCAACGGTTGCCGACAAGTGACACATCCACCTCAAGCGGAGGCAACACCCCCTTCAAGGTACAGATCAATTTTGATATTCCCATATTTGAAGGTCAAATATATTTCGATGTCATAGATAAATGGTTAAACCTTCTAGAAGGGTATTTTTCTATTCACAACTTTTCCAATAGAGAAAAGATTACATTTGCGCTCCTCAAGGTCGTCCCCCATGTCAAAGATTGGTGGGAGACTTTCTGTGAGAAAAAAGAAATAGAGGGATTCACATTATTTGCAGTTACACCCACTTGGGGTTCCTTCAAGGATGTTATTAAGGAACAATACTACCCTATTGCAAGTTATGATGACTTGTATACAAGATGGACCACACTGCAGCAGGAAAGAGATCAAACAGTGACAAAGTTCACTAATGTCTTCCATACCCTGTGCACCAAGCTGAGTATCAAATATTTTGAGCGAAATCTGGTGCTCAAGTACCGTAGTGGTATACATAGACACATTTAGACAAAATGGAGTTTTTGGACATCTCATCCTTGGGTCCGACCTATCGATATGTTGTCAAAATCAAGCAGAATTTGAAACAAAATACGCAGCAGTTTGGTTCTAGGACCTATTATATCAAAAAATATAATAAACAAATATGTTTATTATATTTTTTGATATAATAAACATATTTGTTTTTTTCATTGGTTGATATATTCTAAGTCTTATTGTTGCCTTCACTTATTTCAATATTTGAAATTAATTACATAATCAATAAACTTGGTTATAAGTACCTAGTACCTTTTATATAAAAAAATTAAGAAAAAATGTAAAAATGTCATGTGTTCTCTCATTATTACTATCCATTTATTTCATTATTATTGCATTTCAATAAACTTGGTTATAAGTACCTAGTACCTTTTATATCAAAAATTAAGAAAAAAATGTAAAAATGCCATGTGTTCTCTCATTATTACTATCCATTTATTTCATTATTATTGCATTTATGCTTTTCTCTTATCATTAATACAAAGTGTACTCCTACTAGATTAATACAAAATGATATACATATAATTATGTATGATGACATATGAGTAATTTCTTTTTAATAGTAATTTTGAATTTCTTTTTAAATGAAAATAAATTAGTAACAATATAGTTAAATAGTTAAAGATGAAAAACAAAATGATATATATATAACTTAAATATATCTTTCCCTTTTAATAATGATTTTGAATTTTTCTTTAATAAAGATAAATAATAATTATAGTAAATTGACAATGGTTTTATAGTAAATTGACAATTGTTGGAACACTCTAACTAATTCAATGATCCCATCTAGGTACACTCTCTTTTCGAATTTACTTGGCAGGGACTAAGCTGCCATGCAACCCTTGTTAATATAAGTTGTTATTTTTCCTTTTCATGAGTAGTCTTTTACTTTTTCTTCATCCCGACTAATAAAGGACCCTCTCATAAAAGAGAGAAATACCTAAGTCGTATGCATCTTAATCCACTTTTTTGAATAACACATTTTCAATTTTAACCTTACACAGTAGGGAAATAGGCATAGGACTTTAGCTGTAGATTAAAGGTTCTAAGAAATTATCATTTTTTTTTTTTTTGCAGATATTTGTATGTATAATTAGAATGCCCCAGATTTTTCATCAGGCTGAATCCATTTTTATATTCACAAATGGATTTTGAACAACAAAAAATATAGTAATTGATGTAAATTTATATAGTAGGATTCAAGAAAAAAAAAAAAAAAACCATTTTTTAAAAGAACTAAATTTTGGCATAATACATGAAAAATGTTACAGATACATGATAACCAAAAGAATCTTGCTTTAGATTTATTATTAAAATACAAAAGATAATAATTAAATTGATATTATGAATAATATAAGATATTTAATAATAAAATTATTAATGGAAATAAATTGAAATAATACAAAATTTTTATAAATCTTAATTTAATTAAATAAAATTATTTTTTCAACTTATAAAATTAAAAACAAAATAAATATTATCAAAATTAAGAAATATTTTTTTATAGAAATAATGGTAGTTGGACTAACTCTTAAAAAAAATCTTAAATTAAAAATATTTGCGAAATTTATAGTACAAAGAAAATTAAAATTGAATACAATTATGGTTTAATTTTACTCAATTTTATAACTTAACTTTATTAAAACCATAATTACTTTAATACTTTCATTTATATTATATTTAAATATATAAATTACAATTTTAAATTAATAATATAAATATTTAAAAAATAAATGATATATTTTTACTTTAAAGTAAAAATTTTATTAAAAAATTATTTTTTAAAATTTAATTAAAATTAAAAAAATATAAATAAAAGCAAAAAAAATTTATAATAAAAAGTTTAAAAATAATCCAAACTTTATTAAAAAATTATTTCTTTAAATTTAATTACAATTTAAAAAAAAAAATTATAATAAAAAATTTAAAATATAAATAAAAGAAAAAAATTAATTTTGTAATAAAAATAATAAAAGAGAAATACATTTTCTTAATCATTAGATGTACTTTTTTATTTCACTAAATTTTAAAAGCCATGTTGTTAAATTCTTCCATACTTTTAACTGAAAGATCTAAAATAATATTCTTTATATTCCCGAAACTCCCTCGTGTGTTGGAAAGCAAAGTCCTTTGTGTGTGGAAAGCAATTACTAAAACTCCAATTCTATGATGGTTCTCTTTTTATTGTTCTCCCTCTTTCTTGCGCACATCATTCTCTCTTTATTGTCCTCCCTACAGAAACGGGCACCTCGCATCTCGAACCCCCAATTAATTGTTGTAATTGCCAGTGCGGAAACAACAATTACCATAAGACAATCAATACATATGCAAACAAAAAAAAGAACACAACAGTTTACGTGGTTCACCCAAAAGTTGGACTACGTCCACCAAGCATAGGTATCGGTCATCTTATTATTTAGCTAATGGAGATTACAGACGGATCTCAATCCTCTCTTACTTTCACAGCCTCTACGGGCATACAAATTTATAGCAATATACACATTAATTGTAATCTCATCCATATTCTAACTTAGGCGCATTGGTTACAACCAATCCTGGTTTATAGGATCTAACATCCTATTCACGGATGAGTTGTTGTCACCGTTTCCAACAATCTCCACCTTGACAACAATTAACCTGATACCTTGCTCCTACTTCTGTTCATCACCTTTTCTGCAAGCCAAGAGAAGCCAAGCACCATTGTAGCTTCTCTAACAGTACTGGTTTTGTGAACATGTCTGCACAGTTCTCTTTTGTATGCACTTTTTCAAGAGAGACTCCACCTTCATCGATGACCTGTCTTACAAAATGGTACTTGATAGGTATATGTTTTGTTTTACTGTGATAGGCGGGATTCTTAGCCAAGTGAATAGCACTCTAACTATCACAAAGTAACTTTACTTTTTCCTGTATCCTTCCAAACTCACCAAACAAACCTTTCAACCAAACTGCCTCTTTGCAAGCATGTGAAGCATCTACATATTTTGCTTCTGTATTGGATAAAGCAACAATGTTCTGTAGCTTTGACATCCAACTAATAGCTCCACCTGCAAAAGTAAATACATACCCTGAAGTCGACCTTCTCTTGTCCAGATCACCTGCAAAATTAGAATCAACATATCCACAGACTAACTCACGACCATTGTTATAGGTGATACAGTAATCACTTGTGCCCCTCAGATACCGAAGCACCCATTTCACTGCTGCCCAATGCTCTTTACCTAGATTTGCCATAAACCTGCTGACAACCCCAACTGCATGTGAAATGTCTGGTCTTGTACTAACCATCGCATACATTAGACTTCCTACTGCATTAGCATATGGTATTCGAGACATATATTCCTTTTCTTCTTTTGTACTAGGACATAAACTTGAAGAAAGATTAAAATGGGAAGCCAAAGGGACTGAAACTGGTTTCACATTGTTCATACCAAACCTCAAAAGTATCTTCTCAACATACTTTTGTTGTGACAACCAAAGCTTACCATTCCTCTTGTCTCTGAATATCTCCATGCCCAAAATTTGTCTTGCTGCTCCTAGATCTTTCATATCGAACGTCCTAGGCATCTAAGCCTTTAACCTGTTGATCTCAGTTATGATTTTGCTTGCTAAAAGCATATCATCAACATACAATACTAAGATAATAAATATGCCATTATTCAATTTCTTAAAATAGACACAATGATCATACTCACTCCTTGTATAATTTTGGCTCACCGTGAA
>JASDQU010390380.1:5831-16859 GCA_032191745.1 Picea mariana | reverse complement strand
CAATTCCAGTTGGAAGAACATGCTTAGTATCTTTTAGATCCTTGATTACAACTTGGTGAGGTGAAAACTCGACGGTTTTACCTTCACCTAAATGAGTGATTTGATAGACTGATAGAAGGTTACAAGAAAGACTTGGAACACATAATACATCATTGAAATGACCATTATCTACTTGAACTGTTCCATATCCTTCAACACTAAGAGATCTATCATGTCCATGAGAAGAAGAAGAAGAAGTAGAATCAATACTGATGTTGTGATTCTTCGTTGCTGCTTCTAAAGCTGCCACCTTCTTGAAACATTTGGACTCATCATGACCATCTTTATCACAAAAGTTGCAATGTCTGTCAGTCTGCTTATTTTTATATTTTGCTCCTTTGTCACCATTAGAAGTTGAAGTTGTCTGAGCGAGTTTAAGACCTTTATTTTTCTTTTTTTTGTAGCAAGGATGTTGCTTCTTGGGATACTTGGGTTTATCTTTCTGCTGGGAAACTAAGGCTTTGTTGGAGGTACCTACAGTGATGATCACTCCAAGTTGTACAAGCTTATCTTCCTCTCTAATCAAATCAGCACAAAAGGACTCAAGAGTGGGTTTTTCATAATCTTTCCCTAGAGCCTCTCTCATGGCATAAAAGGTAGATACAAACACATAATATGCACTACCTAGCTTAGAAAGAATAAGATAGATGCAAAACTCTTTCTCCATTTTTATCTTACATTCTTCACATAAAATTATGAGTGTTTTAAACTTAGATAGATAGTCTCCAAGGAAAGAAAAATCACTTGGACTCAAGGTCAATATTTGATTTTCTATCTGTTGTGCTCAAATAATATTGAGTTTACCAAACATAGATTCAATATTTTCCCAAGCTTCTTCAGGGTCATCAATTTCTTGAAGGTGGTACCTTAAATCAGGAGAGATGGACATTCTGATTAGTCTACGTGCTTCGTCACTCCTATTATCCCACTTAGCTTTCTTATCATCATCAGTGGGTGTTTTTTCCTTTCCCAAGGTAATCTGGTACAAGCCTTTACTTCTTAATAAATCTTCCATATGCGATTTCCATTGGAAGTAGTTGTTGCTGGTAAGAAAGACATTACTTGTAGAAGCCATATTAAATATGCAGATAGTATGGATTTAAAAACTAAAACTGATGATATGGATGGAAAGAGCTTGAAAATTTATGCGGTTTTTAAAAAAACAGCACTGAAAATGGACTTTCAATGTGAGAGTTATGCCCTTTTAAAAAAAAAGCATAAACGGTAACCAAATGATCACGTGATAGTGTAAGTTGCTTTATGAAGTGACCCACTTTTATAAAGATAAGTGGGGATCATTTTTACAATGAATTTAATTTATAATAGAAAAGATGCATGCAAAATAAATCACTCTAAAATAAAATATTAAAGCTACTTATAGTGATTCACTTTTATACTTTAGCATGAACTTTTCAAAAAAAGTAACAAAAGAGAGAATTGAACTCAAGACCTCTTACTTAATAGGGAAACTTTTAACCAAATGGTATATAAAAACATATTGTAATGTTTATAATGAGGATTTTTGTTGATGTTGTTGTTGTTGAAGATGGCCTTGGAGAGCGTGCTAAAAAAAAACTCTTTTTGCACAAGAAACAATTTTTTCTTCTTGATGACAACAAGGGTTAGATATCGTTTATCTTACTCGAAAGATGCACCTTTTCCTATCTATTTCTGATTTGCCGAGATCACACAGAGTGTCGGGAAAATAGAATACACAGATCTAAAAGAGTAGCAACCAGGAAATAAATAATACAAAACCGAAATAAAACCAAAATACTAATCTGCAAAAAAATTAAAAAATGCGTATTCAAGTTTTGTGCCTCTGGATCTGACTGTAATGGCCGTATCTTGAGAAAAAATAAACCTTTTCGAGTGAAACAAAAAGTGTTTCTAAATGAAACAAGTTCTCCAGACGCAATGGAACAATCCTTTTATCCCAGAAATGTACGGAAATGACAGAAAATGGAGATGAGGAAAATCTTCTTCACGATCTCGATCTACAATAGAAGCGGATCTTCAAACAGGCTCTGGTACCATATTCAACAACACATGTTTTCCAACAGTAGATGAACACCTTCAATAACCACTCACATAACGAGATCAAATATCAACACATCGATGTTTTCACGTGGTAAAACCCCTACGGGGAAACATCCATGGCCCCAACCAACGCAACCACTTGGAGCAGTTTATTAATGCAAAAGAAAAAGATTACAAAGAGATTTTACAAGAGAGTTTCTCACAATTGATCATCAGAAAATGACCCTCCATGCTCTTTAAATAGATATCATGGACCAATTTGGTGTTAAGCCACAGATCAATGGTCGTTAAGATCAAGGAGAGTATGAACCGTTGGATCACTCTATGTCAGGAACATATCGTGACCATCAGATTTCCTAACTACAAATGCATACTAATGAATACTAAAGAAACACACTAAAAAACACACTTTTACCTAATGACATATTAGACCAAGTAGTTCTTAACTAACTCCTAAGTGTGTAAATATCCTAACACTCTTTGCTACTCATATAAGCATTTTTCTCTCCTTATCGTTTCTTCCATAGTCTTAGGGTCATCATACTGGATCTTGTCACCGATGGAAGGTGGTAATCCACTCAAATATCTTTGAATTTTGACACTCTCATCCTTGATGAATGAAACATACTTCAGCAATTCCAAAAATCTTCGTTCATATTCATCAATGGTCATGCTACCTAGCTTGAGTTTAAATAACGCTTTCATCTTTCTGTCATAATATCTCTTAGTCAAATATTTATTCTTGAAATATTTCTTGAATTCTTTCCAAGTGATATCCTTCTCTCTAATGTGTTGCACCTGTATAAGTTGATCCCACCACATGGATTCTTTTCCTTTCAGTTGGTACATTGCAATTCTTCCTTCTGCATGGGAGGAATAATTTTGTAGTTGGTAGTATTTTCTCATGCCTAGCAGCCATGTCTCAGCATCTTCCTCCTTCTGGTGCTCTCCATCAAACGTAGGAGGCTTGATCTTGTTAATTTATCCTTTTAGTTCATCCACTCCAGATATCCTATGTTTTTTGGTAGGAGATGGGCTTGAACTACTGCATACTTCCTTATTGGAATGTTTCAGGGAGTGACAATGATGTCTGCCAATGCTCCTAGATCTTATTTTCCTCTCAAGGATACCGTGTTTCCCTATTTTGCAAAAGTCACTCTCCTTATCCAAATTCTTTTCTATCCTTTCTAGACTCTACATCAACTTTAAGTTGAATTCTCCCTATCGATCCCTGACTTTCATGATATTTTTATTATCTGCTCATTGAGTCTGGGCATCTTTATGCAATCGTTAAATAATTTTCATCATATGCCCTTCCTTATCCATCTCTTCTTCATGCCCATTAGAGTTTGATCCTTCAAATCCCAAGTGGACATCCATTGCTTTTACTTCATTCTCTGAGTTGGAAGCATTCTGTGCCTCCTCCATTTCTCTACTCTTAGTGGAAATTCACTTTAGTCCTAACACTCATTGAACTCTGCAAACACAACGTCCAGTCAACCGGAATTTGTCAGGTCATCATTCCTTAACAAATCCCACACATTCAAAAACCAATCTAATTTAAGAACGTGTTTCGATTTCATGAAATTTTTGAGCTTTTCTCTTCTCTATAATAGTTTTCGGGCGATAGCCCCCTTTTTCTCAGTTCGCAACCCATGTGATCACAGGCTGTGACCAAATTCTAGATCACAAGGTGATACTCGAGCTTTCGACCTTAGGGAAGTTTCAAAGCACATCACAACAATCTCTCAGAGTTCAGATTTATCTAACTCACAAAGTAAGGTGGATCAACCATCCACACCTACCCAGTATCCAATGACTGACACTCACCATGGAACTTCTATCATCTGAGTTTCACAACTTCAGAAGTTAGGAGCTTTGGGACTTCAGAGGTTCTCATACTTTCTTCCTTCCCATATTTCAACTTCTGAAATTCCAAAATTTTACCCTAGGTCCACATATTACAAATGTCACCAACCCAGGTGGAGGCACGTGGCATGTTTAGGATGGTCCACATCACCTCTGGTGATGTCACCTGGCCCCACCATGCCTAATCTCTCGCTTTGGAACTTTGGAATTCAGAAGTTCTTCCCTCAGCATACATTAATTCTCCTTAAATCTGAAATTATGACCTCCTCCTTTGCTTCAGAACTTCAGGTTTTAGAAGTTTGTGCATCAGCACATCCTACTTCTCCCGACCATCGAATCTCTGAAGTTACGATCAAATCTTTTGCTTGATCTAATGGTCAAGCTCTTTCCCTATTATTTACGGTGTATATCTCCTTCAGACTTTGGAGCTTCAGGTTTCAGCCTTTCTCTTACCTTTGCATTCAGCTTCACCGACGTCGTGAAGTCCGAAGTTCTTCCAAGTTAACCTTTCTACACTTTCTCTAGATCTGATAATCGTAAAGGTGTTCCTCTCCTTATGAATATATCCTATGGCTCCAACAACCCAAGTGTTGAGTTCTCTCTCTCTTTTCCCAATACCACGCTAGCTGCGGTTTTATTCTACCACTACTCCTCCTAAGCTTCGTAACATGGCCAAGTAACCCCTTGGCACTCAGGAATTCTTCTGAGGTCCAAAATTGGTTCCTCCTAACACAATTTCCACTCGAAACCTTTGGTCCAAATACTACTTATCCATCCCATCCAGGATCATCATTGAAACCTTGGCTCTGATACCAAACTGTAACATCCCCCGAGCCTCAACCCACAGCCGGGGCAATGCTACTGTAGAATATACACTTATATAACATATGCATTTAATGAATTTAAATGACTTAACACAGAGTAATCACATAATTACTGCTAACACACATAATCAATTGAATTAACAATAATTCATATATGCAACAAAATACATGATAATATTCAAGCATCACATACATGTATAACATATAAATTAGGACAAACTGATACTTATATTTTCAACTGGAGTAACACCACCAACTGTGTACAAACCTTCCACAAACCTCCCATCCTTAGACTACGCTGCTCATCACTCTCAGCAGTAGGTTACCCCTGGGCTGGGACTAAGCTCCACCAAGCAAGGGATTCCTAAGCTAGGCAATGTCAACAAGGAAAATCACATAGTTAAAGAGGAAGGATTTCTCTCCCAGGAGCCACTTACACCCACTGCTCACAGAATCTTATTCCCCACATGCCTGTCCCACCCTAAGAGTATACACCTTCAGTGTCCCATAGTCCATTGGTTGCTTCACCTCCCTTACCTTGGGATTCAGCAACAGGTTGATCCAGAATTATCAGAGATCTATGGCAGCTACAAGACCCCTTCCAGGAGATCTCACTTCCTCATCACACTCTCTCACCTGGAGAGAGTTTCCCATAGGCCTGACAACCTGCTTCTTCAACTTTTTTCTAGCACAGTGAGGAAAAAAACAAGTCTCAGCAAGGAACAAACAATGATAGCATGCCATAATCAGTCAGGGAACTGTGTGGCCACAACAACCAACTAGGAAAACGGGTATGGACAGCCAAAATGGTAACATTTAGATGCCAGGACACAACATGATCAAGCGACTGCCCAGGTGCATCGGGTTCCACAGAGGACACAAGAAAACCCATAGATTACGGGTTTTAGAGATCTGTGAAAAGAAACACTGCAGAGGTCGACAATGGAGGTTTCAAGTTTAGACGGAGGATAAGAGAATGGTTGAATGAATCCCACACGGTTTGACTCACGGGTCACTAGTTCCTAGGGTTTGTGGTGGATGTCCCCATTCCCGGTTAGACAGTGGATGGAGAATGGCCAGAATGGAGAAAACGAACCCCCCAACACAGCTCAACTCATCATCTTTAACTGCATGTCCCCAGGTCGACACTTGTCTTCCTGGAGCTGCATGCACTACATTTTCATTCATTCCCCTTTCCTAGGAATTTAGGACAACACTCATCAATTGTCCACCTTAGCCTTTAGGAAATAATAATAAATTATTATCCCCTTTTAGAGGAAAGCACCCTAGCTTAGCCCCTAGGCCCAAACACTTATCCTCCTCCCTTACCCTGCCTTGTGGAAGCTTAGTCCCCCATCACTCTTTCTTCGTGTTCAGTTGACATGCAGTGATGTTTATAATTTATTAATGATCTGCATAATTACATATAGAAAATCAGGCTCTTGGCCTTTAATACCTAGGTTCTTCGGCCTATTAACATATAAGCTTATCAGCCTATAAATACTTGGCTCACCAGCCTATAGAACATGTTTACAATACATATTATAACTGGGGCATGTCCTTGGGGTATTATAGATACAAGGACATGTGGAAGCTTGGGAATTCCCACGACACTCTGTTCTTTTCTTTCATGTTTTCTTCTTTAATTGATTCTTCCAAAGATGATGATAAAATGTTGGCCCAGTTAAAGGTTGACTTGACATTTGCAACATAGTATAGGAGGGGTGCCTAGGTTACCTTGAACCTTTAAGCGGCGGGCTCCTCGTACAGCTTGCAAATCATGGACACTATATATTGATATGGCCTTTTGATCAGGTTGGTGGGGTACTCACCTGATAGTCTTGACTTGAATACCATGTCAGGTTTGAACCAGGGATTTTGAATCCCTTTTGGCTTGTGCAAGAATTTCTTTATGAGATTATCATCTAGTGATTTATCCCCATATTTCAAGTGGTAACATGAACCGATTATTGAAGCCTCGAAGGAGGTGATTGGGAGGATTTTAGCATTTAAAAAGTAATTGGTTTCCATATCATTATGCCTTACAATCCATGATATAGATTCTGCATAGGAAAAATCCCCCGTGTGTGATTCCACCTTGTATAGTTTGAACTTCCAAATGTTTCTGAATTTCTAGAGGTTGGGATAATCTTCTTCCATCTAGGGGAAGGTCTGGTTATTAAACATTTGATACACTTCACCCCATTTGAGCGAAGTATCTTTGTCGATAACACCTTTGGTGTCATCGTATATAGGCCCTGAGGTGTTGATATCTTCTTCTTATGCACTTCTGCTTGCAGAGGCCTCTTCGACATGGGCCTTGTTAGCACTTTGGGAGTATTTTGTTAGGAGACCTAGTTAAATATGAAATAGAAAACATATTTATCATTAGTCTCAAGAAATATTAGTGTTAAACAGATACATCAGATGTTCATTGAATAAAAGAGGCAAAGAATTAGCAAAGGGAGAGTTTGGTTCCTTATCTAGGCATTTTTCTAAGTTTTTTCGTGGAATTGAGGAGTTGGAGAATTTTTCACTAATACATACCTATATTGGAACATAGATTGTAATCATTTCTAACAAGGGGAGCCATATCAATGGTTAGAAAATGATTTATTGTCAACATTGCAATTTGTACTGTTTCCAATCCCGAGATCAATGTCGTTGAGGGAGGGCTAGGTTGCATCGACCTCAAATATGTGATGTATGTCGATGAGAAGAGAGTTATATCAATGAAAGATAGATGTTTTATCGTGAATGAAGGAGGGTCATGTCAGTGACTAAGTATTGATTTTTGTCGATAAGGGAGGAAACACTTCAACACTGAATATATGATCTTCACTGATGAAGTCAGACTTTGTTCAGTGATTATATCACAAATTACACCAAAACATGGGATGCAAAGTGGGTTAAAAAATATATGTCTATCCTTTCTCTGTGTAGTAAGCTTGATAGGGAAGAATAGGACCACCATTTCTTACTCAACATACACTTAAGAAAAATGTCATGGTTACTTTGGACAGAAAATCAAATGGTAGAAGAAACGTTATGTGTAGTGGTCAGGGTATTTCAAGGAATATGGGTGCTAGCTAGGGTTAGGTAATACTATAATTTAAAGGTTACCACAACTGTCAGGCCAAAAGGTTAGGGAATTTCCAAAGGGTAAGTTCGTAGTGAGGTTTGGGGTGTTGAGGGAAAGAATGAATTTGTTGAGGATAGAGGGAAGGAGAAGGCCATGTGTAGGAGAAAGAAAATCCAAGGAAAAACATGATGGAGGTACCCCATATACAATAATGTCAACAAATCAAACCCTAGAATGGTAAAAATATACGTGCAGGAAGGGGAAGGTGACCTACTAGCAAGTGAAGTGGTGACACGTGGGTCATGAGAGAATGTACTCGTGAGAAGTCTGTTGAAGGAGATTATTTCCAACTACACTCCATTTGATATAGTGTATCTACTTCATTACATTCTTACTAACCTTAATAGTTACATCAAATGATCAAACTTATAGGGTGACTTAAGTTTTATATGACAAATTTTATTTCACAACACTTCAAGCAGAAAAATTAAAATAAAGAACATCTTTATGAAAAGAAAGAATCATGACACAATTCAATAAGTGGAACTTCCACCATTCATTGCACTATGGATCATTCACATATACAAGTTCCTAGCATTTCTTTTTATTACCTCATACTAGTTCTTTCAAATAACTCATTTCAAAAGTAAATCTAAAATCTTACTTTACAAGCAAAGAATTATTTATTCAAAAGAGAGTCCTCTTTGAATGGATTAATTAATGTGTTTTATTCCAACCTTGAAAAATAATTCTCAAGGATAATAATAAAAAATATCTCTTACTCCTAATTTATTGGGCAATTCAATACATGCACTTAAATTTACACCACAATTTTCAAACTTACCTTAAGGGTCTCTTACACCATATATAATTACGAATGTGCTCTTTTACACCATATATAATTACGAAGACAAGACATTTTTTTAAGGAGGAAACTTTATCCACAAAAAATAATAAATATGAATAAAGGAAAGTGCAATAGTGACCATAAATGCTTTCCCTCGCAAGGACTATCTCTTTGTGCTTTAAAAGGGAAACTTATTCTAGGTCTATTAGGCACCAAAATGGCATACTATACCTTGGTGTTTTCTCAACCTCCTGAAAACACTAATTATAGGCATCCAAACCGAGGAATTCATATTTTTTTCATTCACTAATTCCATTACTCAAAATCTTTAATTAAAATTGGCTAGTAAGAAGAGGCATATAGTCATGTCCATGTGATAAATTATCTAAGTCTTGTATATAATGGACCAAACATGATCTGTAAATTGTCATGGATATATGATTAGAATAGTTTGTCACAACAAAACTTATAATATTATGAAATCTTAGGTTATGCAAATTATTTCCTTAGATTCCAAATTAAATATTACTATCATTGTGCTTGAAATTATTAAATAATTGAAAGAAAATAAACACACCATCCACACAATTGAACATAAAATGTATACTGAGAAACCAAATATGGGAGAAAATCCATCTATAAGGTGAGACCTATGCTTTTCTCTCTTTTCTTCAGTTATGAAAATGCAAATACAAAGAAAGGGACACTCACTATGGAGTTGCCTATGATTTCGTGGTCTAAATGGATACTATAGAATATTCTTCCTACCTATGTTGTGCTCTCACATCCAACTCCTTGGATTCTTTGCTCAACTATGGAAAAATTACAATACAAAATAATGGAACCCCTTCTCTTTCTAGAGGCCTAATATTTAACATAACCCAATAGTCGTCTACGATTAGATTTTCTATCCTCAACCCTCAATTAGTGATAAGGTTTTGTGTTCGACAACACAGGTATTCCAACAGAGGACGAACACCTTCAATAACCACTCACATAACTAGATCAAAGATCAACACACCGATGTTTTCACGTGGTAAAACCCCTACAGGGAAATATCCACAGCCCCAGCCAACGCAGCCACTTGGAGCAGTTTATTAATGCAAGGAAAAAGATTACAGAGATATTTTACAAGAGAGTTTCTCACAATCGATCATCGGCAAATGACCCTCCATGCTATTTAAATAGAGATCATGGACCAATCGGGTGTTAAGCCACGGATCAATGGCCGTTAAGATCGAGGAGAGTATGAATCGTCGGATCACTCTATGTCGGGAACATGTCGTGACCGTCGGATTTCCTAACTACAAATGCATACTAATGCATACTAAAGAAACACACTTTTACCTAACGACATATTAGACCAAGTAGATCTTAACTAACTCCTAAGTGTCTAAATNATAATGACACAATAGGAGAAGGAAGGAGGCATTAGAGCCTATCCCCCCTTAATGACATCTTCCTGAAATCCTAACATAGATCGAAGTTTGGAAAAATTCGCTTCTGTAAGAGACTTTGTGAAATGTCTGCAACTTGATCCTCTGTAGGGAAAAAGAGCACTTCAATAACTTGAACATGAATGAGCTTTCTGATGAAGTGCATGTGTAGCTCAATGTGTTTTCTACGCTGATGTTGAACTGGGTCTTTGGCGAGCTTCATGGCACTTTGATTGTCACACCAAAGTCTGGTCGAATGCTGGTGCTGGAATCCAAACTCTGAAAGGATCTGTCGAAGCCACAGGGCTTCCTGACTTGCATTTACCGCTACTCGATAGTCTGCTTCTGCTGAAGAAAGTGCAATAGCCTGTTGTTTCTTATAGGCCCAAGTGACAGGTCCTGAACCAAGTCTGAAAACATAACTGACAGTAGACTTCCAATCATCGGGGTCGCCAACCCAATCTGAATCAATGAAACGAACCAATAAGGAGTCCCCCCTGAACTGTAATGTATCCCAAACTAAATAGTACCATGAACATAGTGAAGTATCCTTTTAGCTGCTTTCCAATGGATTTCATAGGGCGTTTGCATATATCAGGCAACAAGACCAACAACAAAGGAAAGATCAGGACAGGTATGAGTCAAGTATAAGAGGCTACCAACTAACTGACGATATAGGGTGGCATCAACTTCAGGGGAAGTACAAGTGGCAGAAAGCTTGACTCCAGACTGGAAGGGAGAAGGGGATGGTTTACAATCGTCCATGTGAAAGTGACGAAGAAGGTCACAAGCATACTTAGATTGGAAAAGAAAAATTCCTTAATTAGTTTGAAAAACTTGGAGGCCAAGGAAATAGTGCAAAAAGCCTAAGTCTGTCATTTCAAATTGCTT
>JASDQU010390378.1:0-10806 GCA_032191745.1 Picea mariana | reverse complement strand
GAATATTTTCAAGTATAAATAGAGTCATAGTTGATAGAGTACATATTTAGTATTGTGGTTTCATTTTCCTTCTTGTTGTTCAAGCTAGTTCGAATTGTAGCCAAGAGGAAAATTTATGCCCAAAATATGCGAAAATATGTGAGGTAATGCATGTGTATTTATCATGTGTGGGTTCTCAAATATGCTAAAGATTGAACAACTAATAAACCCTGATATATATCATTTTTGTAATGCAAAATGTCTATGTAGCCTACAAAACCAATTCATATAGAATAAAAAATATTCATACAAAAATAATGTAATCAAGAAGTCATACACAAAACACCATATGATCTTCATCTATTCCTTATCATTAACAACCCCCAATTTAGAAATCCTAGTGCTCAAATGATCTCACTAGCCANTTCATCTATTCCTTATCATTAACAACCCCCAATTTACAAATCCTAGTGCTCAAATGATCTCACTAGCCATGGCACGATTCCCTCTACTAATACTAATATTTTATGTGTCACTATCATGGAATGGTGTTACAAATCATCACACGGGAATGGCCCCAAACATTATTTTTTGGCTCAAAATTTGGAACATGGAACTCCTTATCATCATATTAGGAAATTGTATTTTTTATAGATAGGGGTGTCCAAAACCTCCAATTGGGGGTTAGTGACGGGCCTTGAATTTATAACTTTCCATGGTCCACATTATGTCCAAATTTGATACATTTTTCCTCATAAGCCAAGACATTCTTGAAAAATATTATCACTTTTGATGACTGGTGTAGATACTATGACTCATTCTTATATAATAAAATGTGATATTACTTAATCTAAATATGAATTTGATATATGCTTGATACTAAGTGTTTTTATGGTTATGTGTGATTTGAATCTTTAAGTTAATATGGTTCACAAGCAGGAAATAGTGCAACTATGGTGAAAGGATTTGACCCACATGACAAGTTTATCTCCTTCATTCATTGGCATAGACAACTTTTTTTAATGGTTGACAAATTTAAGGGGTATTGTCCCTTCGCCATCTTCAAGGCTATCACTAGAAATGGCACAACAAGGACTATCCATCGATGAGCGAGTTACCTACATTTATTTTGTCCTTCATGACCTTTTTATTTGATCAACTTCAAGTTCCATAACCGTACCTTTGGAGCTACCAGACTTCTCCAAGGGTTGACATCAATAACAACCAATATTTCAACATTCTCAACAAAGACAAAATCTCTCCTATAAATAATATCACGTTTGACTAGATCAAATGATTAGCGTGATTTCAAATCTTTAGAGTGGTCCATCTTAATACAAACATGATTCTTTGTGTCCTCCTTCTTTCTCTTATCATCTCGATATGAGCTCACATTATGCAACCAAAATTTAAAAGGTTTCCAACCACGGATTTTATCCCACTTCATTTCTCAAGTGGAATCATGTCCCATAAAGATTTAGTCAGGATGAAGTTTAGAAGAAAATTTGAGTAGTAAATAACCTTTGCCACAAAACTAGTCAATAATTCTTTGGATTGAAGAAAACACCACACCATTTTGACCAAGCTTCAATTCTACCTTTCAAAAAAGCAATTTTGCTGAGATGTATAAGCTACAACTCTTACCAAGTAACACCATTATATGACAAGTATCTCTCAAAGTACTTGCCCACATATTCTCCTCCATTGTCTAATCTTAAACATTTCATAGGCCAACCCCATTTCTTTTAAACCAATTCCCTAATTCAATGAATTTTTCAAAGAAATGATCTTTATTTTTCAAGAAATATACCCAATTATACGTGGAAAAATCATCAATGAAAGTCACAAAATATCTTTTACCTACTAGTGATGGTTTGTTTAGGAACATATGTCATTATGGATAAGATTTGGCTGAGTCTTTTCTCTCCAATCCTTCCTTGTTTCAAATGTAGCCTAGTGATTATTTTCCAAGAACACACCTACATCATCAAGATTAGTTCTAGCTAAGTGTTGCCTCCAAGCCTTCCCTTTTTCAAATGTAGCTTAGTATTTTCCAATTCATTAAGATCAGTTCTATGACATTACCATCTTTTTTTCAAAAACACATTTTTCATTCACCCAATTTCAATTGAAGCTTCTTCACACAAGCCAAATAATATTCAATTATGTCAAAGGAGAGAGGATAAATATATATCAACTATTTCTTGATCTGCATAACCTAAATTTCATCAGTCTTATCAAATATAGTCTTCAGCTTTCTCTAGATCTGATTTCGATAGTTGATCATGATTGTATGAAAGTGACTCTCTCTAGAGATGTATTTCATTATAAATCCTACAAATGTTTCCTTCTTCCCATCGCATTTGGAACCACATTCTTGGTAAACTGCCAAACCACTTTATTCTTCAATAATGTTTCCATTTCTTGTGCTGGCTACATACCATATTTGTGTCCATTGATAACCACAAATTCTCGCTTGGAACTCATGATCTTGATTTATAGATATAAACTCTCATTTAGTCTTCAAGTTGAATCCCTAAGTCATTCTACTAGAGAGATATGACTCAATAGGAGCAAGTGCAAGAAATATCTTATAAAATACTTGTAGACTACAAGCTAAGTCTTAAAGTAATAACTTTGATACTATGTTGGAGAACTAGGGAATTAGTAGATCACAGAGCTCTACATTCCAAGAATAGATGATTTTTGATGAAATAATTATAACAATAGAGCACAAATGAGCATTGAACAAAGTTATCTACTTAATGAGAACGGTGACCTCAAAACGAGAACTCTGGCCCAAAAAACCCATATTTTTGCATAAAAAACATGAAAATCAACCCCCAAATAAAAAAGTGGTACTACTGGTAGCACCATTTTTTCAAACAGGGTCAAAATTACAACATTTTTCAAGCATGGCTTTCAAAACTCATATAGTAGCTCAAAAAAACCTTAAAATAGGCACCTAAATAAAAAAAAATAAAATGATGTTACATAAAAAAAATTGGTTTTTTTAAAACATAAAAAATATAGATAATTTGAAATCGTTTGAAATCATATTTTTATCAATTGGTACCATTCAAACCAAAACCTCAAAATCAACCATCAAATTGAAAATCACGGCTACCGGTAGCACCCATTCTAAAATTAGAGTATTAAAATGACACATTTGTTTAAAGTGGTAAAAGAAATCATCATTACTGTAAACAAAATCATAAAATCAACCCTTAAATGCTTACTTTTAAAATATTAGTTTATCACTCCAAGCACAAGATACTACATAATGCCATAAAAAYAATACATTTAAAAATATATATTAAAAACCAAATTTGAAAAAAAAAATATTAAAAAAAATGTAGAAAAAAACTAACRAAAATGTGTTAAAAATGATATTTTCCACTATATTTAAAAAGTATGGAACCACAAATTAATTAAGGAGACATTGTTATATGAAAATTCTTAATTTAAAAAATGTATATGGTAAATATTTTTAAGATTGAAAGACGCATGGAAAAATGACTAAAAACACCATTGAAATTGTTTTTAGAAAAAATTGAAAATAGATGAAAAAATAAGCATTTAAAAAAATAATGTGGAAACATTCTGGAACAGAAAAATTAAAATATCAAAAAACCACCTAAAAAGGGAGGGGGAGTGCTACCGGTAGCACCATTTTTAAAATGTGAAACACAGACAATTAAAAAACCTCAATACATAAGTATACTACATCATTGATAGATTGATTCATAATAACATCTATACATAACACCAAGGTGTAAATAACTTCCTTGAAGTGAGGAAGACATGTTAAAATGTGATTGGATATGCCATGCACCGAATTCCTTGATTTCAAACTTGGCTTATACATTGGTTGTCTTACATAGTTGACCTAATGAACCTGCCAAATGTCTAGTTGACCATTTAGTCAACCACTTATTCAACTTTCCTAAGTTAACTATTGATTGTTGACTAAATATATCTAGAAAATATAGAGGTGTGAGGAACCTATTGTTCTAACAAAAAAACATTGAGATATTTAGAAATTTAGGAGTTAGTTAAGATCAACTTGGGCTAATGTATCGTTAGGTAAAAGTGTGTTTCTTTAGCATGCATTAGTATGCATTTGTAGTTAGGTAATCCGACAATCACGATATGTTCTCGGCATAGAGTGATCCTATAGTTCATATTCTCCTCGATCTTAACAACTACATTGATTCGTGACTTAACACCCGATTGGTCCATGATATCTATTTAAAGAGAATGAAGGGTCATTTTTTGATGATTGATTGTGAGAAAATATCTTGTAAATCTCTCTATTATATTTTTATTTTGCATTAATAAATTTCTCCAAGTGGCCATGTTGACTGGGGCCGTGGATGTTTATCCATAGGAGTTTTACCAAATAAAAACATCAGTGTGTTGATCTTCAATTTTGTTGTGTGAGTGATTACTAAAGGTGTTCGTCCTTTGTTGAAATACATGTGCTTTTGAACATGGTATCATAGCACATTTGAAGACCCTCTCTCCTTGTAGATCAAGATCATGAAGTCGTGTTTCTACATATATGGTTTCTACCATTTCCTTACATTTCTAGGCTAAGAGGACTATTCCATTGCATCTAGAGCACTTGTTTTGGTTGGGAATTCCTTTTGTTTCACTCGAAAATGTTTCCATTGTACCAATATATGACAATTCAGTCAGATCCGTAGGTATAAATCCTAGATGCGCTCTTTTAAATTTTTGCAGAGATAATATTTTGGTTTTATTTTAGTTTTCTATTTTTTAATTTCTAAGTCACTAATATTTTCTAACTGTGTATGCTCTGTGCGATCTCGACAAATAGTAAACAAAGAGAAAACACTTTTCATGTCTGTGTATGCTCTTTGTCATGCACTCTACATGATCTTAGTAAATTGGAAATAGAGGGAAAATTTGCATTTTCCAGGTAAGCTAATCGAGATCTAACCCTTATTGTTGTTAAGAAGCAAAATTGTTTTCTTGTGTAAAAGTATTTTTTTATGAGCACACTCTCCAAGGTCATCTTCCACAACAACAACACCTCCAATCCTCCTAAACAATATAATATGTTTTTTATTAGCTCACTTGGTTAAAAGTTTCTTTATTAAGTAGGAGGTCTTGAGTTCAAGTTTATTTTTTGTTACTTTTTTTTGAAAAAGTTCATGCATCCATTATAAAGTGTATTTCACTTAAATTATAAAAGTGAATCACTATGAGCATCTTTAATATTTTATTTAATTTTTTTTATTTTGCATGCAACTTTCATTTAGAAAGTAACTTCATTGTAAAAGTGATCCCCGCTTATTCTATAAAAGTGGGTGACTTCATAATAAACTTATTTGTAAAAGTGAGATTATTAGAAGGAGGGGTATTACCACGTGGATCAAATTCTACTTTCCACGTGGCTCTTTGGTTATTGTTTATGCCTTTTTTCAAAAGGTCATAACTTTCACATTCAAAGTCCATTTTTCAGTGCCTTTTTTTAAAAAAAAACCTATTTTTTTCGAGAGATTTCCATCCAAACCATCAATTTCAGTGTTTAAATCCAATATATTCTCTGCATATTTAATATGACTTCTCCCAATGATATTTTTATTACCAACACCAACTACGTCCAATGGAAATCCCATATGAAGTATTTATTAATAAGTAAATGGTTGTACCATATTTCCTTGGGAAAATAACAAGAAACATATGATGATGAAACATATGCCAAATGGATTAATAGGAATGGCAAAGCCTATGGACTAATCAGAATGTCCATCTCTCGTAATTTAAGGCTTTACCTTAAAGAAAATAATTCCCCTAATAAAACTTGGGAAAATCTTGAAGCTTTGTTTGGTAAACAAAATATTATTTGAACTCATTAGTTGGAGAATCAATTAATGACCTTAAGTTGAAATGATTTTCCTTGTATTGAATACTTTTTATCTAAGTTCAAAACACTTATACTTGTGTGTATAGAGTGACAAATAGATATGAAGAAAGATCGATGCATATATGCTATTCTTTCTAAGCTTGGTAGTGCATATTATGTTTTTGTATCTACCTTTTATGCCACTAGAGAAGATCTAGGGAGTGCTTATAAACAACCCTCTATTGAGTCCTTTTGTGATGCTCTAATTCAAGAACAAGATAATCTTGTGAAACTTGGAATGATCAATACTGTAGGTACATCCAACAAATCCTTAGTGGTTCAACAAAAAGATAAATCCAAGAATTCAAAGAAGTAACATCCTCACCACAACAACAAGAAAAACAAGGGTCCTAGACCCTCTCATCTAGCTTCCACTCCTAATGGTGACAAAGGAGAAAAATATAAAAATAAGAAGACTGGAAGACATTGGAACTTTTGTGAGAAAGATAGTCATGTGGAGACCAAATGTTTTAAGAACATGGAAGATTTGGAAGGAATGAGGAATAAACACAACATCAATATTAATTATTCTTCTTTTATCTCTTCTTATCATGGACGTGCACTTTTTTCTTCTAGTTACTCCTTTAATGAAACTTCTACTTCTTATGATGAGTGGCTTATTGATTCTGGAGGATATTATCATATGGATAAGGATAAAGCCATATTTTTTACTCTTAATGAATGTAACACAAAGAAAATATTTGTTGGTGAGGATAGATCTCTTAGTGTTGTAGGCTCTAGAACAATTTAGGCAGATAATGGGCACTTCAATGATGTATTATGTGTTCCAAGTATTTCCTACAACCTTCTATGAATGTATAAAATAAATCATTCAGGTGAAGGTAAAACTGTAGAGTTTTCACCTCACCAAGTTGTAATTAAGGATTTGAAATATACTAAATATGTTCTTACAACTGGAGTTGTCGATGATATTACTAGGTTGTACAAGTTTTAAAACTTTGGGTCATCATCTTTTCCATCAATTTTTGTTGCTCATAGCATTGAATTGAGCAAAATTTGTCACGAGTAGTTTGATCATCTAAACTATCACTCATTTTAGTAACCATGTAATCAACATATGGTGACTGGTCTTCCTCTTATTTCTTGCATAGATGGCGTTTGTGTCGGTTGTGTTCTTGAAAAACACCATTGGGACAATTTTGACAAATGTGCCTCTTGGCACGCCTCAACCCCTTTGCAGTTTGTTCACAATGACTTGTGTGGTCCAATTTCTTCTCCTTCTTTTACTGGGTGTAGGTATTTCTTAAATTTTATTTATGAATTTTCCAGATACACTTGGGGTTTACTTCTTAAAACTTAAGAGTGAAGTGTTTGACAATATTTTGGCCTACAAGGCCCTTGTAGAAAAAAAAATTGGTCATAAACTTCAAAGGTTAAGAATAGATAATGGAGGGGAATATGTGAACAACAATTTTACAAGTTACTGCACTGCACATGGCATCCAAATACAACACATTGTTCCATATACACCAAAACAAAATGGTGTTGTTGAGAGAAATAACCACACATTAAAAGGAATGGATAATTGTATGATCCAATCTAAGGGATTAAGTCTAAAGTATTGGGCCAAAGATATTAATTATGCAAATTACATAGTAAACCAAACTCCCACAAAGGATCTCAAAAATATAACACCAAAAGAAGCATGGAACAAAATTAATCCAGATGTAAGCCACTTTTGTGTATTTGGCAGTGTAGCATGGAATCACTTTCCTAATGAGAAAAGGAAAGCTTTACAACCTAAAATTGAGAAGGGTATTTTCGTTGGTTATTATGAATATGTCAAAGGTTATAGACTTCTTCAACCTCATTCTAATGAAACCATTATTAGAAGAGATGTTAAATTCGGTGAAAATCTCATGGCCTACGAACATGATTTGTCGTTTGTGCCTTCTTTAAACTGCGAGCCATATTTTTCATTTGTGCCATCTTCTATTCCTATTCTAGTTGTAACATCCAATTTCACTAAGCACATTTATTCTTTGAGGACACTTGCRAGCAAGTGATCCRGTTATGATACATTATGATTATGCTTTGATAATGAGTTATATTATGATGTCATTGTGATGATATGTTAATTGCTAGATGTATATATATATTGACATGTATTATTAATGAGTTCTCCTGAGTGTGGAAGATACATGAAAGGTTGAGGATGTTGATGGAATCAACAAACTTCCTCAGACTTCAGATTGAGTCAGGGAGTGGACTTGTATTGGGTTTGATTTTTATGCATTGATTTGCATGTATATATGATGATTTCAATATGGATCTTATGTATATGTATTATTGACATTGTTCTTGTCAGTGGATGCAGGCTTGATGACACTTGCTAATCCAACTCACATATGGAGTAAAGGGGTCATACAAAGAAACCAAACAGATGAGGAAGAGGTGTGGTAGTGTCCCTGTCACAACGTACTAACACTCTCGTGGTGACCTGAACATATGGTTAATGATTACCTCGTTCTGAGAGGTCCACAATGTCGTGAGGGCAGACTGAGACAATCATTCATGGGGAATTCTAAGGGGCACGCAATAAGGAGGAATCCTTATTCCTTAGACAACCCTTAGTCTCTCACAAGATTGACCAAGTGGAGTGTTGACTCCAAGCATCAAAAAAACTTCCAAACTAGTCAAAGGCGAGTGGCACCCTTGGAGCACAAGAGTGCGTCTTGAAGGGCATGTCGTGTGAATGAAAAGTGAGTCAATAAGAATTTAGAAGGTCTAGAAAATAAAAATAAAATTTCTAGACTTGTTAGAAAAGATCATGCAAATGATTATTAAATTATAAACTAAGAAATCTAACAAGAGTCTAAGTATAATATGTTTGACTAAATTAAAACATAAAAAGAGAATAAAGGGGTTATACTAGTGAGTTAAGTAAATAAAAAAATAAGAATAAACTGGGTAGATGCACATGTGTGCATGAAGATAAGAACATAGATTTTTAAATAAAAAGAAATTAAAATATGAGAGAATAGGTGGTCCACATAGAGTAGCATCTTGAGAAAATCTACCACTAATCCTAACTAAAAGAAGACTCCTAATCCAACTCAAACTAAAATCTAGTTAGGGTACGAAAAATAAATGAAGAATTGGAGAACTAAGGGACAACTAAGAGGAAAAATAGGAACAAATTGGGGAATGTGAGGGAAAATTCCTAAATAAATAAAATAAAAAGGGAAATAACTTGTGCAACTTGGGGAGAGTGTGATGCAGAGCCCCCTTCTCTCCTAAAGAGTCTACGACCTCCCAGTCAAGGATCTTAATATACTGAGCTGGATTAGCTCTTTCAGACCTTCAATGGTCCTGGAATGCTTTACACAGGTCCCTCTTTCTCTTTATCCGCAGGTCCTATGGAACCCACAGGCCCCTTCCCTGATGCTTTTACAAACTCTGAGTTTCTAGGTGCTAGCTCCTTTCTGCTCACCCCCCTCCTTCATGTGACCTCGGGATATGGTCTGGGATAATCCTCCTAGCACTTTGCGACTTCGAGTTTCAGCTGCCTAATGTGCAACTAGTTTCTTTCTACATGAAATCCGAACTGGTGGAGTTACTCAGAACCAAATCTAAGGTTCGCATCCCCTCTGACAACCAACGGTGGCAATTGCTTCACACTTCGTGACTTTGGGTTTTTGCTTCCTTGAGTGCAGCTAATATCTTTCTACGTGAATTCTGAACTGATGAAGTTATTCAGAACTAGATCTATGATTCATGCCCCTTCCGAAAACCAATGATGGCGATCTCTTCCCTCTTCGCGACTTTCGGTTTCGGTTACCTTGAGTGCAACTGATCTCTTTCTATGTGAACTCCAACTCGACGGAGTTATTCAGAACCATATCCATGGTTCACACCCCTTCCGACAACCAACGGTGTCAAGACTTCAGGTTTCAGGATTTTTAACTCCTCGATAATACAAATCCTCCGGTCCGCGAATCCCCGAAAGCACCCATGACTAAAAACCACATAGCTTCTCCCAAATCCTATGATCTGGGATGGTCTCACTTCCTCCGAACAAATCTCAACTATCACTTCACAACTTTAAACATATTTCTCCCTTCCTATTGATTCTTGTTCATTTTCTTTCCTGAGCTTGATTCTGATGCACTCCTTGTGAACTCAAAATCCCTGACAAAATCTGGACTTAGTGATTTCTTCAAAAGAATCTCTTTATGCACTCCTTGCGCTTCGTAGTCTTGTTTTCGACACTTAGTCGATTTTTGGCTCTGTTCACTCCTTGCAACACTCGCTTACTATCTCTTGTGAGCTTCACTTCTCGAACCCTTTGACTCCTTAGAGGGTTACTTCGACACTTAGTCGAAATTCGAACATGTGCACTCCTTGCAACAGATTCTTACACAATACTTAGATTCTTATGACCGACTGTGCACGTCTTGCAACAGTCCCTTTTGCACTCCTCCTTACAACAAGTTCCCACGCAAGACTTAAGTTCTCACAGATGACTGTGCACGCCTTGCAACAGTCACTTTTCACTCCTTGCAAAGGGAAAGTTTCGTGCTATCTCTCCTGAGATTTTGAGTTGAAACAGACTCTGTCAATGCACTCCTTGCGGACCGTATGCACACCTTGCATGAACTCAATGAAGAGAACAAATGAAACTTATCTAAACACTTCACAGTTTCATATGCTCAACAACACAACTCATTCATTCATGAAAACAAAATAACAAGGAATTGTAAACAGTAGCAACACCATGCATTGGATCAATTTTCCTTTATATATATATTCATTCAAAAGTAAATTGCTACAACTATGATAACACAATAACTAAAAACTTAGAAACAACTAAATCAAAACAATCTCCTACTAACTTGCAACAGCTTCATTCGGGTGTGCCTGCAAGATAC
>JASDQU010390375.1:0-11025 GCA_032191745.1 Picea mariana | reverse complement strand
TGGAGGCAGTCTTGCCCATAGAATGTCAAATCCCATCTCTGAAATTGGCATTATAGTTATTGCCAAACACTTCTCCACTTGAAGAATGGTTAGCATACCTTGACCAACTTGATGAGAAGTGTCACGATGCGGCCCTGGAAAACGAGGATCAAAAACATAAGGTCAAGTGTCAATATGATAGGTTCGTTCGTCCTCATATTTTCTCTGAAGGTGACCTTGTCCCAGTCTATGACCAAGAAAAGGACCCCCTGGGGGCAGGAAAGTTTAAACCCATGTGGTTCGGACCCTTCATTATCAAAGAGGCATTAAAAAAGGGTGCTTATCGTTTGGTTTATTTTGAAGGGAATGCGTTGGCAGAGCCTAGAAATGGGATCTACCTTAAGAAGTATTACTCATAGATAGGTCACTGTGGGTAACTTTTTGTAACATATGTATAGTCTTTGTACTATTACTTTTTTATGTTTCTTTTAAAAGTGTTATGGATGTGTCGTTGATGTTATCATTCGTCAATATGGCAGATGTCAAGTCAGTCCAAGGTGTTCATTGGGTATGCAGATGGTGCTAGTCGACACACGCAGAGGCTTGCCTCCGCATCCTGGGTAATCTTTATGCCTCAGGGTCAGTTGTTATCTTCCGGAGGTATACGCTTAGGTGACACCACAAATAATGTCGTCGAGTATAGTGCAGTTATTGAGTTGCTTCGTGACGCCTTGTCATTGGCTATCTCTCATCTCTGGTTCTATCTCGATGCTCAACTGGTTGTGTCGTAGCTAAACAAAATATACCGGGTTCATGATCCAAATTTACACCGATGATTCCTTAGGGTACGTCTCTTAGAACGAAACTTTGATTATATTACATATTTTCATGTTCTTAGGAGATTAAACCAAATTACAGATACTCTAGCTAATCAAATTTTAGATTGGCATCTTGCCCACATATAAAAATAACATGGACATAAACATGTAAATACATTTTTGCACACATAATCCATAAGACACAAAAAATACAAAAACCATATATAAACATCATAAAATCACTAGAGTACATAGATGGATGCAAGCGCCTCAAAAATGGGAATAGTAATGAGTCACTGGGCTTATGCCCTCAAAAAATATATACAACAAGGTGCTCATGGCACATAAAACGTCTAAAGTCTGTTCAGGGCCTATGGGCCCTGTTATAATCATCTACAGCACAGGCTAAATGCCTAAACAAATGGAACCATGTCCGAGGTGCCCCCACAACATGAGGTTGCATGGATGGCGGCAGGTCCTCTATCTCTGCCATCAGGACTGTGTGAGTGAGCGCAATAAAGTTCCGCTCAATTCGCCTAAGGACCCTCTCGGCCTCTCCTGCTGGGAAGTTCCCTGCTACTGTTGCTCCCCCAGTGGCGGTAGTCGTGGCTTTTGGCTGTGGGCGACGCCTGTTCCATGCATAGTTGGCAGGTCACACGGGTCCCACATCTGCATGCAATAAACATTTACCCATCAAATACTCTGGCATACAAAAAATGATATATATAATGAAAATACATAAAAATTACATATGAAAACAAAAAAAACTACAAAGGTGGAGACTTACCCATCTCCCCTCGCTCCTCACCAGGAGGCACGGGTGTCTCTGGATCTCTAGAGAAATCTATCCCTGCATACGGGTAGTCCTCGATAACAGGGATTTATCGTGACAGCCAAGCAAAGAAGTCATCGTCGAAGGACTCAACGGTCCTTCTGCCACCCTGTCACGACAGTAACACTGCCCATCTACACACTGCAGGGAAAGAGGCCAGATCTCCTCATACTACAACCCGAGGACTGAAACTCAAAACTCTCTCAAAAAAGAACGAGCACAAGATGGTCCCGAACCCGAAGTTCCTCTGTGTCCGCTGTCAAAAATCTGTCAATTGCCTCTTCATACACTCCAGCAGTGTGGTACTCCAATCAAAGATTTGTGCATTCATGCACTGAATGGCACAGTTCATATGTGCACGCGAAGCCTGATGCACAACTGCTGAGCCAGTAATCTGCCCAATCAGTAACAAGATAGTCTGTAGTGCTAAGTTGGTAATCTTGCTAATGGGTACCTGGGAACCCATACATTCGGTCCCAGCCTCACAGTGCTCATCTATCAACTCTGAGATCTTTCTTGGCCCCACAGGAAAATTTTGGAAGTTGACTGGTTCCCCTCTCCTTGAGAGGACAGTCATAAAGTAAATGTCCTCGGTGGTGGGCACCAATGATTGCCCCTCTAGCATAAATGCCTCTGCATCAGGATGCCAGTAATAAATCAAGGCATTCAGTAGCCTTGGTTGCGCGTGCATAAATGGACATAGGAAGAATTTGAGTAAACCGCATTGCATTAATATGGCCACAACATTCGGATCTGCAGCAACCAACTCACTGATTTCTTCATGCTTCTTTTCCCTCCACTGGACATACATCCTGCCAACACAACAAGGTAAATGAGGGTATATACTTAATTTTAGCTTGCTTTTCCATCAATAAGGGGGGTACATGCAATTTGTATAGGTGACAGTCGCGTCTACACGTGGTCAGACTTGACTCTGCCCGCATGTACACGTGGCCTGTCTAGAGACAGCCCGCGTGTACCTAGGGCCGACCTTTTTAAGGTCGACACCCACCCAAAAAATACATTAAATAACTAAATTGAAGTATTGAATAGCTAGATAAGGGAGTTTGTACTTACTTGGTCCGAGAAGAAGTTCGTTTCGTCCATTGTAGCTCTCAGAATCACTATCTTTGGCAAAGGGGGTCTTTTGGCTCCAGAGTCAATTTCCAAATCAGCAATGGTGATAATGGGCTGCCAGCTTCTATTTATAGACTTTTTGGTCTCTTTTTGTCACTTTTTTGGCCCCCCTTATCAGTTTCTTTATACCAAAAACCATTTAGAGTGATCCAGGAGTTATATGGGAAGGATTTGATCAGGTATTGAGACAATTTTTTTTGAGTTTCGAAAAAATATTGACGGTCCATAATTTTTTTTTTTTTCAAAAATCAACTTGAGCATATAGGTTAGGATATCACCCCAACTTTTTCATCTCATTGCCTTTTTCTTATGCTATAGGATCGATCCCATCAGGTTGTGACACGGAACCATCATATCTTCTCTAGAAGTGTCGTGACTTGGTGGTAGAGCTTACCAGCATATGGATGCCCTAGGTAGGTCCTGGTTGCATTATGGTGTCCATGCCGTTTCTAAAAACACAGTAGGCTCGGGAGTCCATATAGTCTTTCCTGAATATGAGTTTGAGCCTCATTTTCATGATTCTTTGTCACTCTTTGTCTTACCCTCAAGACTCCCAAAAAATATCGGGTCTCCTTTTAAGCCCTTTTCAGACCCTCTAAAAATGAAAAGATTGTCGAGTGATCTTGTGGCCTTTCACGCTCGTTAAACTCAAATTTGAAGTCACGTCTTTTCGGTGGTAGTTTACCCCTTTTTTGGTCCTGACGGTCAACTGTACAAACAAAGGTATACTCTAATGAATTCCCATTCTTTAGAAGAGTATTCTCAGGTATAATTTTATTCCTTTTTCGGGCGTAAGGGACTAAATTTACGAAAAAGAAACCCCCATGGAGTCCATAGTTAATCTCTTTTCAGACTCCCTAAAATTGAAAAGATCACTAAGTGACCTTATTCTTTCACACTCGTTAAATTGGTCCAGAAGAATATTCCTGGCGGAGTCCATAGTTAAGCTTTTTTCAGACTCCTTAAAAGTGAAAAAATAGCTGAGTGATTTTGTCCTTGTCACACTCATTAAAATGGTTTTGAATTGACGTCTAATCGGTGCTAGTTTATCCCTTTTTCAAGCTGACTAGACTATTGTCGAAAAATGTACCCCAACGGAGTCTCCTTTTATGCTTTTTCAGACTCTCTAAACATGAAAAACCACCGAGCTTACCTTCTCTGGGCTCGTTAAACTTACATCGAAGGATGTTACCATTGTGTGTTCTATCAACCGCATTTGCATACCTTATCCACCAGCCTTGTGACAGTTTGCTTCTGCGTCTTAACACCTTTGGCCGCCTGAGGATTTTTCCTGAGTATCATTTTACCATAACATCAGTCTTGTCCTTGTGCCTCGAGCTTGTATGTTTGCAGTACTCGTTCCTCCATTGTAATGTAATATTCCTTTATTATTTTTCAAAAATTATCAAAAAGAACAAAAAAATCAAATGTACCCAAAAAAGAGGATGGAAAAAGTATTTTCTTTATTGGCAACATAATGAGTCGCCCTTGGATAAAGAAAATCTGTCCATTTGATCATCAGACTATGGGATGTACTACGACCTTAGGAAGCTTTTCTCGCTATATAGAGTTGTGTCCTCCATCGTTTGGTTACTCTTCCAAACATATGGAGAGTTTGTGTTGCCTCCTGCTTCGTAGACTTATGATTAACATATATGTTGCCTGAGTCTTATCACTTGTCGTGCTATTATTCAAGGGAAATTCGTCACTAAGCCTGAGTCGGCCCCTCTGCAATATGTCTCTTGTCCACATACCCGACCATCCTGAACGTCCAATCAAGTCCTTTTTTGAAATCACTGAAGCCTTCAGTTCGATCATCAATATTATCAAGTCCGCAACTGATGAGCCGTCGAAGACCTCTGGGTAGTGTAGTCGTACACTCATATTACACTCCTACTTGAGTTTTAGAAGATTGTGAAGTTGTTGCTTGAGCTCTGAAGTACATCCATTAGGCCAAATCAGCTTCTGGAAGATGGGTACTCTATATGTATATCTTTCTGATTTCGAGATGTAGCTCCACTGTGTATTATTCGTGGCTACTCTTTATAGTTATTTGACATGGATCTACAATGTATTTGATTGGTATCCATGGTTCTATTTTATCCCGAGCATGGGTATGCCCACCTCGGTGAGGCATTTGTTATTTTGCAGATGGCACCTCCTAGTTCTTGATCCTTGGGCTCACTCATTCAGCACATCAGAAAAGATTGGTAATGTATTTCGGCCATCAGATGCTCTTCTGACCTCACACTATTATAACCCTAAATTGCACCACACATGCTTACCTGGCATTAGGCCAACTCATATCCCTTCATTGCCAAAACATCTGCTGAACAACTCTTTGGAAATCCTCTTATGTCAAGGCCCATGCACCCTAACCCATTACTACATGTGTGTGCACGCTGGCTGGCTCACTACAACCCGCGTGTACCTAACAAAGCATGAAAAAAGGAAAGTTGCCGATAGAAAAAAAATCTATGGGTCAGTTAACTGAAACTCCTGGCCATACATGGCTGAGGGTTTGTCCAAAACCCTAGCTCCTTCTAGCCTATAAAAGAAGGGGTAGGGGTACCATTTGGAGGAGGAAAAAATATATCGAAGAAACTCTACCCATTTACGCAATCCATTGTCCCAACCCTTTAGCCTTTCCTCATGCCAAAGGAGATTTAAAGCAAAGCATTTGGAGGATAGAAGAAGAGGAGCCCAGGATCAGGATCAAGGAGCGGTGGCCGGCCTCGACTTTGATTGTAAGTTGATTCATATTTCAAATAATAAAAGAATACTTTTCCCATCCCAATTCATGCGTTATCTATGGTTTGGTTAATTTATGCTTAATTTCTAACCCTCGAGTAGAGAAGTAGCATGCATGCATAGTTGTTTGTCTTGGTTGCAGGTCATCTTTGGAAGGAGCAGCGCAAGCAAGTGGTCAAAGCACAACGGAGGATCTACATCGAATGCCGATAACAAGGTTAGTAGTCATTCTCCATGCATGTACTGTGAAAGAGGGGTTTAAGTTTTGGGTTGTAGGTTAAAAAGTAATTTCTTTACGGTCAAAATCTGCATGCAATTCTGACCCTAGTTTTCTAGTCCATAGGGTATTTTTCCCAACAACAAGAGGTTTGGTCAGAGTTAGTTGCGAATTTCAAAGGAGGATGGACTCTGATGGGAGTAATATGAGGTTTAACATGGATCGTTGATCGGAGGGTAGCTATGATGAATGATAATTGTAGATATATCTTGGGATCCACAAGGTCAAGTACGAAATGTTATATGAAATGACACTAACCTTCATGCATGTTTGAGTCACTGATGCAATTGGAATCGTTGATTTTCATCTTCTGATGACCGTTAGATCCATTGCAGGATGTTGTCAGAGTGTGTGGGGAAGCCAAGAGTGGACACACTCTGACAAGTGACTCCAATGGTATAAAAGGGCTTCGAATAGATTGTAGTCATTGATCTAGAAGGTTGATCAGACGAGGACAGTTGAAACAAGTGGCAACTTCCCCATCAGCTGCCACATCAGTGTTATGTTAGTTCCACGTCAGGTGGCATGCATGACAAGGAGCCATGTGGATGCCACATGGTGCTGAGGTGGAATGGATGGATGATAGCCTAGAAACTTTGGGATACTGTAACGTTTGATATAGAGCTCAAAATTGGGCATTGTTATAGTTGTCGGAAATCTCTCGACAAGCAGAATTAATCTACAAGGTTTATTTGGAGAGATGTAGTTGGAAAAAGTGAAATTTTGACACCCAATCAACCTAAGTGAGGACTAGGGGGTTGGGCATGTTACATACATTTTTATTATTTTCTTATTTTATTTATTTTTATTTTTATTTTTTATTATTAGTTTTTTATTATTTCTTATTATTTTAATGCTTTATGCTACATGAATATCTCCCCCATACTTGGCTATAGAGAGCCTCTCGATGCAAAAATAAGTCTATTGGGACATTAAATTCCAATCTTGTAAGCACCCCTTAGAAGATATTTCAATAGGATCTTCTCACGATGCATGTTCATGAGTGCACATGCACTTTTGTAATGTTCACTAGAGTTTGAATTTTTTTTTTGACTTCCCATAACTGCTTGTAGATGCTTGATCAATGGTGGCACTAACAACCCATGCCATGGTAATTTCAATATGAATACCATCTCTCTTGAGTCTCAATTTTATAACTCATCCCCATTCTATTAGTTGACAAATTGGTCAACAAAGTTGAGGTTGTCAATGTACACAACCATGTGGTTGTCGTTAGGGTCATTGAATTTCACACTTCGAATCATATCAAAGTCCATTGCAAACAAATGATTATATACTAGCTTATCGTTGCTAGTGATGTTAACAAATCCTAGAAACTCATCTGACATAACATCCAATGGAGATGTGTACGGTGTGATTTTTAAATCCCTTCCATGCCTACCTTTATCAAAGGGGGTAGACAACATATAAAAAATTAAGGTAGCATTGAAAGAGGAAAGAATCTTGTTACTTTTCATTTGAATGGGAATCAAATACAACCCCCAGTAAAGAATAAAACATGTTTTATTTGCGAGGGTCTGTTGAAATATTCTTCAATACTGAGAGGGGGGCGGTGAATCAATATTGCTTCTTTTACACAATTTGAACGATATTTAATTATTAATTTTAATAACCATAACAAATTTGATCAACAAGGAAGTATTGTGCACATAATTTAAATGTAAAAATCACAATTTTATATAGAATTGATTTACAATCTACAACTTGTAGGAGACACCAATCTCCTTTCCCTTTGAGCACCTACTCAAGGAGACACCAATCCCCTATTTTCAAGCATCAAATTGAGGAATTTCCAACTCCCTTTTGTTTAGGCTCCAACCTATACAGGAATCCAATCCTCTATTTTCAAGAACCAACTTGAGGAAGATACGACTCCCTATTGTTCAGGATCCAACCTATAGAGGACTCCAATCCTTCCTTGCTCCTCCCTTCCACCCTCACTTCATGTGAATGTTTCAAAGTTATTCCTTGAAATATGCCTCTGTTTAGATCTTCCGAATTAGCTCGCAGAGACACTCTCCCTTTACCATACCTTTATGTTTATATAGTCTTTTAAAAGGTGTATGAATTTGAACCATTGTGTCTTTTTGTAAAGAAGCATTGAATCAATGTGCCTTTTCATAATAATAATGTTGTTTTAAAAACCAAATTTATTCTTTTGTTATTATTTATAAAATATTCATAAAATATTTTCAATTTCGGTTTGAAACCTCATTTTCCTTGTCGTCGTAGATATCTTGATCAAATCTTTTAGTCCTTATGAGTCAATCACAGACATGGTTTGACTCTTTTATTTTGATTCCACACTTCTGTTGCATTCTCAGTCCTCCAATAGATCATATTTAGAGCTTTTAACTCGCTTACTGGTGCATTTCTAGTATCAATATTTCGTAGGTGCTTAATTCGTGGCCCCCTTTTACCATAGGACCAAAATTTGTGACCAACAACTAAACAAACAGGGTGTAGGGCATGTTACTTTATCCCAAAGACACCTTTTTTATTTACCAAGTGACCACACCCTATAGCTAGGTGTTATCCTGGCTATCCATTTAACCCATCATAGCTTCATATTTCATGTGACGTTGGCCTGTGACCGAGAGAGAATACATACAAGGCTTATCTAGGCTTCAATCAAATAAATGGTTGGATTTTAATCAACAGTTGAGTGGACGGTCCAGCTCATCTAGGTGTCAATAAAATCGATGGTTTTAGATTTAATCAACCGTTGAGTGGACGGTTCACATGGATTTCGCATTTGAAACATGGACTCAAAATAACCCCAAGCCAAAATGCGATAAGATTAAACGTTGACACGTGGAAAATTAAATTTAGCATAATATACTTTCACATCCTCCCTCGTCCATTAACTTAAGCTCATTTTTGAAATGTGAGTTAGATTAGCGTCATTTGATCATGCTTCCATTTTGATCCAACGATCAATGATCAATCATCTTCGTTCACTATATACTCTACCAATTGATTTTTTTTGTATGCATCATTTTCTAAGTGTCACCTCCAACTTTACTAGGGTAGTCTTGACCTTGTTGGAATCATAGGTTGAGATAGAAAATTTGATTTTTCTGCAATTTATATTTTCCTATGTTGACAATTGGTTTTTCAATGAAGACATAGACTTAATGGAGTAGACACTAAAAAAGGTTTGAGATATATCCTGGAGGGAAGATGTTAGTCTTGTCTCCGATCAAAGTTTACTGGTGGATTCTGTTACAATATCACTAACACAATGATCTGAGGAACAATTTGTGCCAATATTGTATTCTCTATTTCAGTGGATGGTAAAGACATAGGCATAAAACTAGATAGAGTTCCATTGTAAATTTTTTCATGATATCTTCAAGGATGAACAACATACTTTTGCTGGGACATTTCTCATTTCGAGTGCCACTTTTACTAAACCCTATCTTATTAATTCCTCCATTTGTAAGGATTCATATCATATTATCCTTTTATAATTATGATCATATTGACCCTTTTTGGCATCAAATCCAAATTCATAACACCATTTCCAACATTGACCATATTGACCCTCTTTGAAATCAAAGACAACTCCATAACACCATGTCCAACATTGAACATATTTACCCTCTTTGGCATCAATGCTAACACCATAACACTAGGTCCAACATTCTCCCCCTTTGGCATTGACAAAAACAAAGTAAAAACCCTTTTTCAATATTAATTGTCTCTTACTATTTATTCTCCCCCTTTGAAAACAATGTCAGAAGGGATATTTATTTTCTCCCCCTAAGGTTATACTCCCCTTGCCCATGTACTCCTTCTCTGATGAAACTTGTGCAATTCAATTAGATATGGACATTACCCACAATTTTTTTCTAAGTTTTTCAAAAGTACTTTTGGGAAGAGGTTTTGTGAATATATCTTCAATGTTGTCTTTTGAACTAACCTACTCGAATATAATATTTTTTTCATTAACTTGATCTCTCAAGAAATGATAGTTGATGGGTATGTGTTTAGTTTTTGCATGTACGACTAGATTTTTGGAGATGCTTATGGCACTTGTATTGTCACAATAGATAGGTATTGGTTGATTACATTCAATTTTAATATCCTCCAATGTTTGTTTCATCCATAATATCTTAGTGCAAAATTCAACAATTGAAATGTATTTTTCCTCTGTTGTAGATAGTGAAATTGATGTCTATTTTCTGCTTAACCATGAGACTAGATATTCCCCTAAGAAAAATGCATTTCCACTAGTGCGTTTTTTTTTATCCACACTACCAACCCAATATGCATTAATATATGCATTTAATGTGAAGCATTTTTCTTTTGGATACCGTAATCCAAAATCCAAGATGCCTTTGATGTTGGATTACTAAGAGGGGGGGTGAATTAGTAATAGAGCAATTTAATCATTTTTCACCATAAATTGCAAGTGTTATATCAATGTAGCATTATCATCCAATAGTTGCAGAGTAAATAAACAATGAAAAAATGAGAAATCACACACATACACAGTACACCAATGTTTTACGTGGAAACCCAAAGCGGGAGAAAACCACAGAATCTTTTTTCTTATATGTCTTTAAGAATTACTTTCATTGGAAGCACCAACTTCCTTTGTTTTCCAGCTACAATTGGAAGGAGTCTCCAACCCCCTAGTTTCTTAGGCTACAACCTGAAGGAAGATCCAACTCCCCAATTTTCTAGCTACAACTAGAAGGAGGCTACAACCCCCTATGTTCTCCGGCTACAACCACCTGTCCTTGCCCCTTCCAACCACCCTAACATAGAAATAGAATGATGGAACTACTGTCACACTATCACTATGAGATATACTACTCTAAACCTGTACCAATCAACCTGTAATCAACTTGTAACAACCTGTACCAATAACCTATTCCAACATGTACCATACATCAATCTATACCTCAACCTATACCATAAACAAATGTATCAACCATGCACCAAACCTGTACAAATAACCTGTCACAATAATATGTCCAAACAATCTATAATCAACCTGTACTATAAACAAGTGCATCAGCCATGCACCAATCTATACCTTAACCATATACCAAATACATATACCAAAATAACCATCAAAATTTCTCTATAAATACATCACACTATCCATAACCAAATACCATAAACCATTACATCAAACCATGTGCCACAACCTCACTGTTATACTGTTAGAATATAGAAGATGGTGTGCTCATTTTACC
>JASDQU010390372.1:0-10369 GCA_032191745.1 Picea mariana | reverse complement strand
GAGTCTTAGATATTGGTTCTACACCAGGTTTTATCTCAATAGTAAAATCAAGCTTCCTCACAGGAGGTAACCCTGGTAACTCGTTCGGAAAAACATCCTAAAATTCTGACAATACCGGGTACTGATCGAATGAGGGTCCCTTCCTTTCATTCACTGCTTCCACTGCATAAAGTCGACACCCTTGTCTCAAGCATCGCTTAGCCTTCATAGTTGATATAAAGTGTAATGACACTTTTCTCTGTACACCCTGGATCTCTAATAGTTTTCCTTCATCATCGACACAAAGCACCCTCTTTGCAAAACAATCCACTGATGAGTTGTTAACCAATCCATTCCAATGATTAGGTCATATGCCCCAAGAGCAGTGACGTATACCTTCAACCTGGTAGTGCACGCTCCTAGGTCTACTATACANACATGATGACTCCACCACTGTGGATTGATGTTCGGCCTAGCGATTATTAACCACTGCGTAAATCTTGTGGCTGCTACTTGATCTCCCCATCGGTGCCTTTCCCTCTCTATGGACAAACCCTGATTGTAACTCTGGGTAGTCTCGTTGGTAATGGGGTCCTTCGCACCTCCAACAGGTAATACAAGATTGAACCGGTGCACTGTTATGTGATTGTCTCTGAAATGAGTTCCTTCCCCTGGAACCCCTGCCCTTACTTGTTGTTCCCTGAGATGGTCGTGGACCTGTCTATACCATTGGTGATGAACAAGATGCTGCACTAGCTGCCATTGAAATCCTTGCAGCTACTGTCCTTGGCACGACCCTGTTACCATATGGTGGTGGCCTTGAGCCCCGTCCCCTAGGAAATGTCCTTGGTGCCTTTCCTACGAATCCAGAGCGATGTAGAAATTTCGGTCTTGTACCCTCGATTAAGTTCATGTGTTCTTCCATGTAACACACATTTTCCACTGCCTCCGCTACTGAAGACGGTTTCCACATCTGTACCATAGCTCTTATCTTCGGTTTCAATCCATAGACAAAGCACTCTACCTGTCGTTGGTCATTGTCCATATACGAAACATATTTGACCAGTTCCATAAACTTGATCTCATATTCTTATACAGTTCTGTTTCCTTGTACTAAGGCATGAAATGCCCCTATCTGTTGTTCCTCGTACTATGCTGGTTGATATTTCCTTCAGAACCTCTCCTCGAAAAGTTCCCAAGATACTGTGTCTGGGGTAAGGTGTAGTTATCTTTCCAAGTTGCCCCACCAGTTCAAGGCACTGTCTCTTAACTGAAAAATTGCGATCTTTTCCTTCGAGTTGGACGCATAGTCCCTTAAGGCAAATCACCTTGTCATGCCTTCCAACCATGCTTCCGCGCGTTCACTGGTGCGACCTCCGGCAAACTCTGGAAGTTTTATCTTCTGCAACTCTCGTGTGATGTCTTCAGGTGGAAGTCCTCCCCCTAAATCCCTTGATGCTTTTGGATTACCCGTTCCAGATGGTGGGGGTTCCACTTCAGTCCCTTCCGGTTGGCGCCCCTTTAAAGTATCGTTAATGGCTTCCAACGAGCGCAGTATGAGGGCTAGTTCGGGCGATGGTGGTGGTGGTGGTGCTGGTGGTGATGGCGGTGCCCGTGACGATGCTCCCCTGCCTCGACCCCTTCGAGTCCTAACCATCTTGTATGCCTTAACCTGCATCACCCCAAAGTTGTCAGGGTGAGTTCCAGGACGTTTCAAATTGGTGCTACTTAAACTTAGAAACAGGGTTAGGCGTAAGTTTTCTTTACTTGTCTGTAAACAGACATTACTCCATTAGGGAATTGGCTAGGTTTGGGTTAGGATTAAGTGTCTAAGATTGGTTTCTTCGCCCTTGCGAAAAGAATTATTGGTTCCCATACCCCGTAGCTATGTTAGCCTTGTGCTTTACTCGTCACTTCCTAGTGCATATGCCACCTCCTTCCCAGTTGTCCTAGTCTAAGCCCTAACATCATTAGCTACTTTAAGGTAGGCTAACCTTATACTTAAATAAAATAATTAATTTAAAATTATTATTTACACCAATTTACTCAAATTATCCTTACTTTAAGATAAACTAACTTGACCTTTATTTATATATATAAATAAATTATTTATACTGAATTATTTAATTTACTCTAAATTATTTTTACACTCTGAAATATAAAAATAAACAGACAAACACACATGGATTCGGGCATGCATGGATTCCACATGCCCGTCTGGCTTCCTCTAGCTCCTTCGTCTCTAAACCCCAAAATTCTATACCTGTCAGCTCTTCGAATCCCTACGCGTCCTTCCTCTTCCTCCACCTTCTCACCCACTGGGACTTTCCTCACGTCATTCTTTCTCCACCACAGATCTTGTTGTAGCTCTAGTCTGAGGTTCCAAGAATCTCGCCCGCCATGGCTCGCCTCCTCGCCATTGTTCTGGGCACTTTGCTAGTGTTGGGTATTGCTGTATCTGTTGCTAGATCATTTGCACAAACAGAGTATATTGATATAGTCATTGACAAGATCCAGGACTTGGAGTCCAGTCTCTTTATAATATTGGGAACCAATCCCAAATCTGTACACTTTGCGGAGTTTGCTCTCAAGTATGGTAAGGGGTACGATTTAGTCTGCCAGCTTGTGCAAAGCTTCAGTACCTTCGTGAAGAACGCTGAGTTGATTGAGTCAATAAATTGCATAAACCTTCCTTACGCTGTGGTAACGAATGGTAATTTCCTCCTTTGCAGCTCGAAATAAAAAAAAATTATTTGCTTGCAATTCCAGCTCTAGATGAATTTCAATGTTTTGCTTTCAGTTTATTTCTTTTGTATTTATAAATTCATTCATCTGTATATATGCATGTAGTTAGATGGGTGTACATGTATGCATATACATTGTCTTCCCATATTGGCCACGGCCTTTTGCAGCTAACTGTTAAATTCCCGACTCAGTTTTGGGTTTCAGGGTTTCCTTATGCCCAATGTCGAGAGTTCTTTGTCGTCACGGACTCCCGATCTCCGCTATGTCGATGCGCTACCTTCTGCCTTAGCCCTCTCCTGGCTATGCTTTGTTCCATGTGACCCTCTCCTATGTGACCATAGTCCTATTCCCTGTCGGGATTCAGGGTTTCGCGACTCTCGCTGTCACGAACCTCTATCCTCACAGTCTCCCGATTACCGATCTACCTATGTCGTACTTTGTGCATTATCCCACTGGGCTAATCTCTTGGCCCATGTGGCCATCACACCACAAGGTCACCACCTTGTTCCCTATCGGGGTTTCCGACATCGCAATATCAAAATGCATGAACCCCGTGTCTACGGGATTCCTGATATCTCGATACCCGATACGCCTCTTCCTGGCGCGTTAGCCTTTTCCGACTATATCGAGGTCTATGTGACCTTCTCTGGTGTGACCGCTGCCTTATGGCTCCCCATCGGGGTTTCGGTCCTTCTCAAGCAAGAGTTTCATCACTTCTAAAATTTGCGATGCCATTTATCATTTACTTTTGGACAATGAATGGTTAAAAATTTACAAAATATAAATTTTTAGCGCCCCTTTAAAATTTATTTAAAGCGGGTTATAACTTTAAATTTGCGAGTTTTTCATTTAATGTTTAAATAAATCGGGATTCAGGGTTTTCCATAACAAATGATCTATGTAAATTGAATCATGAAACCCTGATCTTCGATTTCGCGATGTAATTAAGTCTTAATTAAAACATCAATTAATTAATTCTTTTTAACGAAGGTTTAAGAATTAAGTTAATTACGTCGTGTTTTCAGGGTTCACGATTTTGTAGTGCATGGATACTTTGTCCATGGAACTCGCGATATCCTGATCCGCGATGACAGCTGGCTTCCACCACGGGGATTTTCACTTTTTGGAAAATCGGGCCTCGTGTTTCCAAACTGCAAGGACCACTCGTCCACATGATCCGCGATTTCCCGAATCCCGATTGCCCGATGGACATCCTCCTGTCAGCGCCTTTCCCGATGGCTCCAATCATTGCCACGCGTCCCAAGAAAGGACGGTCCTGATCGCCTCTCGTTGTTTCGGGGTTTTCAATGCCAAAGTGCATATGTCCACAGAATTCTCGATTCCTTGAATCCCGACTCTCCGGTTTGCTGACAGCTGGCCCCTCACGATGGCACTATCCTCCCTCTCTAATGTGCGGTCAGCTGGCCCCACTCATTGGGGTTTCGAACTTCACGATTTCGAAATGCAGAGATTTCGTGTCCACGAAATCCCCGATATGTCGATCCCCGACTTTCTTCGGATCTCTGACATGCATCCTAAATGGATGGACGGTCCAGGTTAAGCCTCGGACTTCGCCAAATACCAACCCAAAAGCACTTATCTGTGTGAGTCCCGATGGCCCAAACGCTAATGACTCTCCGATGGTTTCCACCTGTACCAATCAGATGGACAACTCTGATTGTATCGGGGTTTTCACCATGGATTTCCTCGACCTCTTACTCACAGAACTCCCGATTTGCCGACTCTCTTCAGATCTCTGCCACGTGTCTCACCCTGATGGACGGTCTAGATCTGATCTCGCTATTTTGAGACTTAAAATGTCCCGACTTCCTTGACCTCGTGAATCCCAATTTCACGAACGCCGATATCCTTATGCCTTCACAACTGTCATCGGGATTTCTCCTTCTGTCCTCGCAACTCCATGTAGATACGATGACTGTCGGGTATCTGCCCAAGATCTGACGGCTTAGATCTGTTCTCCTAGGTAATAGACAGCTCCCTTGGCACAGTTAAAATTTGTATGGGTCTATAGTTCCTGAGATTTTTTATTATTATTATTATTAAAATTCACCGAGGCTAATACAGGCAAGTAGTTTACCCTATTCCTGCGCAATACAAGTCTTCAAAATTTCCTTTTTCCGACTACGCATTGGCAGTTCCTCATTTAGGTAAGTTCGAGATGAAGTAGGCCTTTTTGAGGTCTTGCAAAAGTCCTATTGCATTTTATATAGTATAATTCGTGTAGTTATTGAATCTTGCCAACTTCAAGCCTTAGATAGAAGCTTCCCTCGACATTTTCATCGATTTCAGGTGTTTATTTTACCCAAAACTTCATTGACAAGTATTGCTCAAATAAAATTATATTACCAACTCTCTTTTCGTGCATAATAGCTTTATCAGGCTGCTTTAAGGGTAGCCATTTTGTGGGAAGTGATCCTTCAAACTATCTGGTTTGCTGCCACTATTTTAAAGGGCGTTCCTTTGAATATTCAGACTAAGACTGTGCTAGCCATTTATGATCCAATAAAAGGGTATTACCTAAAACGGTTGCTTGTGATATATATGAGACCACTTGCTTGGATAACGTAGGGGTGCTATCTTGAGTATATTTTATGATACTGTATCAGTCATATTGGGTCAAGCTGAATGTTGCTTGACACAATCTACTAAGACGCAAATGACGTGTTTTGCTTACAGGTTAAGCGTGGCTGGAGTTAGCATTTGGGGTTTTGGCCCTTAGGCCCAGATTTCGAACTAAGACGCTCTGATACCATATGTAACGACCAAATATTTCTAAACATCATTTACTTTCATAAGCAATTTATTTCATGAACTAAGATAATAACTTCATAACATAACAACAATCTTCATAATGGCAACTTCAGTAACTTAAATTTATCAATGAATAATGATTTCATGGCAGAATGAAATAAACACATAGTTTAACAATTTACCTGGTTCTGATGCTAATTTATGTTGCCTTGCTGCCTTGTTGTTGCCTTCCTGCTACCTGATACACAGACCAACCCAGCCACAAACAAAGAATAACTGCCCAAACCTACTGTCCTCCCTGCCAACTAGGAAAACTACCTAGCTCCAAGATATCTATGGATATCCTGGCCCTTGTGCCCAAAACCTCCAGCAACTCGGTGCCTCAACTAATCAAAAGTGCCACAGCCAGAACTCTACTGCTCCCTGCAACCCTCACAATCCTCCCAGAATCTATCTTCTGTCCATGCCCCTCACGTCCACCTCCCTTCCTCCCTTATTCCTCTTTCACCACCTCATGCCTTTACTCCCTTACTTGCCCTCGTCCTCGTCCTTGGTCCTTCCTTTAATGTTTTTATCTTCTCGGAATTCATAGGCTATCCCTTGTTGCATACGCAACCATTTTGTATCATATACCATTAATCTATTAAATCCATTACGTAAGTTATTAAATGTAGTTTGTAGTTAAGTTATTAATTAATTAATCACCATTATATCCTTTAATTAATTAATAACTCACTTAATTAATATCATTAAATCATCTTTGTTTAATTAATACCTTGTTAACACAATTAATCCCTTAATTAGTTCTACTTTTTAATTCTTAAACATTTATCCAACTAGGGTTGTTATAGCATGTCAATCACTTTATAAAAGTGGTTGACAAATGTCGATGGGCCCCATTTTCCCCCTTTCCAGACTAGTTGATGGGCACCATTTTTCCCTTTTCCAAACTAGTGGCCTCCACATATATCAACCACTTTTATAAAATGGTTGTTGCTAGTGTCGTATTACATTAATAATGTGTTATTAATGTATTACCTTATTACTATATCAATACTTTAGAAGTGTATTATTTAATAATGTAATAACTTATTAATTAATTAATAGATTACATTATTAATGTATTTTTTTATTAATATTTTTAATATATTAATACTTTATTAATGTATTTAATTTACTTATTAATGTATTTAATATATTATTAATGTACTAATTTATTAGTATATTATAATTTAACAATGTATTAATTAATAATTTATTAATATATAAATTAATTACTAGATCACATTATTAATGTATTAATCAAGATTATTTTGTACACTAATGTAAATTAATATTTTAATGTATACATTACATTAATACATCAATGTAATACATTACTCTATATATTACATAATTAATGTATTAATCCATGTATTGTTGAATGTATTTATAGATTATTAATGTCTTGATAGTTTAACTTTATACATTAATATATTGAACTTTAGTAATGTATTTATCAATACATTTGATGTGTTAGTGTATTTAATGTATTTATTGATGTATATATTAATAGTTTTTTATTTAATTTATTAATGCATTAATAAACTATTTAATATATTAATTTGTTATTGGTAATGCATAATATATGGTTATGTGTGATTTATGTATTAGTATTTTCACATTAAAACAATCATAATACTAAGGTGTATAGATTATATGAGTCAAATAGAGTAGACTTTAGTTGACAAATAGGTGGGTGGAGGGGTTTATTTTTCAAAAAATATATTAGTTATTGTAAAATGTTAAAAAAATATTCAACTTAGAAAAACACAAGAAAAAATATTGAAAATACTTGTAATTTGTTGCATATTATTATCACATTTTGTCATCATTCTTCATTGTTACTTTTTATATTCAACATATTCCCCATATAACTTATTACTTGTACTTTTGACTCATATTCTCTATAACTCTATAATTGAATAAATTTCAAATGATTACTTTTATCTTAAATCCATCTTAACTCACGATCTTGACGGTCAAACATTTTTTTAAATTGGAAAACTTGAAAGGTTAAAAGTTTGCACCTCTACAAATTTGATCTCAATACTTAATAGATCTGAATTGAAAATTAATCTAAAATATTATATACTCAATTACTTTGAATAAATAAGTTAAGATTTTATAATGACTTGTTAGTGATGATATAATGAAAGGGGGTCAAGTTCCCCCATTGTTCAGATAAATGACGCTGATATTGACTTGGTAGTGATGATATAATGAAAGGGGGTCAAGTTCCCCCATTGTTCAGATAAATGACGCTGATATTCTTGCTGCTGAGACCCAATATTTTTTTGTGCGGCTAGGTCTCACTAGCCGCATCCCTGGCCTTGGTGGCGATGAAGGATTCGTGCCCAACTATGGCGGCGGAGGATTCGTGCCCAGCGCGTGTTGCCATTGCGTCATGTCTATGTGCGAATTTTATTCGGTGGCGTCAGATGTTCTGTGGCTGCATTTTGAGGCTCAGGCGACGTTTTGAGGGGTCGTCTGTTTTGGATGTAAGATCCTTACAGGGCGAGCCACCAAGGGTGGTTCGAGTGACAGAGGGAGGCGACGACGGAGGATTCGAGCTCTGTTTGTTAATGCACGCGTGTGGACGCGTGAACCATTTGCAGTGGCGACGACTACTCTGTGGCTGCGTTCATGTGCTGAGGGGATGCTCAAGGCTGAGTTTCGGGAGAGTTCTCCAAACCTGCTTCTATCAACTCTGTTTTATGATTAACAACAGAGTTTTTGTGGCTCTAGTTTAGCTTTTATTTGGCTTTTGTTCGGTATTTTTGTCTTGTTTTGTATTTTTTTTGCAACCTGTGTGTTGGTTTTCTTTTCCAGTGACTTTCTGGGAATGTATGGTTTTGTTTATGAGCATGATCATGAATTTTCCCTATCTTTTAATCTAGAGACCTCTATTGATGAAGATTCATTGACATTTTAGTCTGTTTTTGATGAACTTTATAACCTCTCTTGTCTAGAAAACAAATTATATTTATAATATAATTGATAAATTTTGGAGTTGGGAAAAAATTAAGCTTTTATTTATATATAGTAAACATAATTTATTATTATTATTCTAATGTTACTTGAATATCTAGATATATTTTTAGATGCAAACTTAAAACTACGTTGCCCAAGGTTTCATTTACCTTCTTCGTTTAACATCTCCGGTTTAGTTACATGTAATTCTTCCTACTTTCTTAAATACAAAAGTTATAAAGACATTTAAATATGAAAAATTCAAAACAAAGCGAGTCTTAAGTGCTTCATATACGCAGCATCTTTTCCTTTTACATTTTTTGGAGTCCCTTAAGTGCTTCTCCTCCATTGTTTCAGTTCCTGCGAGAACTTTGTTTCATCCAGATTACAAGATTTACATAGTTCCTCTAGATTGTCAATCCTTGCAAGGAAAGTGTCCCTATACGTTGCAATATCCTTGAAGTACTGCGATTGAGAAAGCTTCAATTCCCATTCCTTTTGTACTAGAGCATCAGGACGTTGTTGCCCGTTGCCTATATTGGTTCCCCACTTTAGCACTGGATTCCCAAAGTTTAAATTCTCACCATTCAGCAGAGACTCCACCACATTCTTCCCTTCCTTTGGAAGTAATGCACGAAGTTTGCATCTTTCTGCCGGACTAAGACTTTCTCTCCATGTCTCCACTGTTAGAACGTTTGTCAGGTCATCCAAACTAAGTATATCCGCAGGCAAAACAGTGGTTTCAGCTATCTCAGGTTCCCTTATCTTGTACCTACCGCCCAGACATTGTTTTGTTATGCCAATCACTAATCCCTCCGAGCTGCAGAACAATTATTGTTCCAGTTAACATAAAAACTTTGAATAGGTCAAAATATGAAAATTGTGATACGCACCTGTTTGTTATGATCTTCCCTCGCTTGTAATTTGCTGGTAAACTGATTTCGGTGGGGTTGTCCCAACCAACCCTATCTTCGGGCGGTAGAACGATGGTTTCAGCGATTTCGGGTTCCTTTATCTTTCGCTTATTCTTCGGACATTGGTCTGTAATGGCGACCAGTGATACCTGAGACCTGCAGAACAATTAATAGCAGTTATAAAATAAAAATAAAAATTCAAGAAAGCACACAAGGGGAATACCAGGACTCTAGTAAAATACCTCTCCTTCCTGTTCTCCCTTGTCTTGGAATTATATGATCGTATCATGTCACGATGATGTTCGCAGTAACCGCTACCCTCCACCCGGGGCTTTCTACACCGCCACTTCCTGCTGTCGCCCCGACGACATCGCAATTCGTCTGCCAAATTGCATTCCGCTTTCGTCTTCATGATTCTGTATTTTAAAATGGAATGATTCTGTAGTTTCCTCAAGAGATGCGAAAATGTGAATGATACCTCAATCATAAGTCTTCCAATCTTTTATATCATTAGAACATTAAAATGTTAATATGCTACAAATAAGTTACATGATCCTTCTTCCCGAATTTGAGCTACATGACACCGACGTCGGACATTTTGCATTGATTTTGTGTGGACTTGGGTTGAGTCTGGGTGGTCATGTGGTCACTTACGACACAGCACATATAAGTACAGATTTAAAACAACAATGTTTATAGGCTTATCATATACTCAAAATATCCATCAATATTTGGATTTTTAAGGTGGTTAGTGTTGGATTACTCAGAGGGGGGGTGAATCAGTAATAACGTAATTATAATCCTTTTTCTTCAAATGTTATATCAATGTAGAATTATTATCCAAAAATGCGCAGTAATAAATAAACAATCACATACATGAACAGTACACCAGTGTTTTACGTGGAAACCCAAATCGAGAGAAAACCACGGAATGTTTTTTCTTATAT
>JASDQU010390363.1:0-10927 GCA_032191745.1 Picea mariana | reverse complement strand
TCCACGTGACGTGCCACATACCACCGGAAAGAGCATGATGTATACTATCCATCCATGGGTGTTGTATCTACATGTGCATTTTCCTTCATGTCCAAATAACTTCATCAATCTTGTGGTCCAAAACCCATGACTAGGGTTGACATCAATGACAACAACCAATCTTCCAACACATGCAACCTCACAATCTCGTTGATGAAAACTCTAGCTATGTCAAGTGCCTGATATTTCATATGTATAGGAATAAAATGATCACTCTTCGTCAAAGTGTCGACTAACACAAAAATCGAGTCATGTCTCCTTGCCATCAATGGCAATCCAACAATGAAATCCATCAAAATGACCTCCCATTTTGATTCCATAATTGTTTGTGGCTGTAGTAATCCTGTCGGATGTCTATGTTCATCCCTCACCTACTGACATTCTAGACATCTGGCCATGTAGTTGACTATGTCTTCCTTCATTCTTTTCCAGAAGAATAAGGGTTTAAGTACCACCCTCATCTTCGTGACTCTTGGGTGAGCCATGTACACTACTTTGTGAGCCTCGTTTAGGATCAAAATCCTCAACTCGTCGTTGGGTGGTATGTAAAATTGACATTCAAATCTCAATAATCTGTCATTGTCCATAGTAAATCCTTCAAATTTTGGTACTATCATTGTGTTTTTTCCAATAAAATCCTTGACCTCTTTGTACCAATCATTGTCGCGATGTAAATTTAGAATATTTTCACGTAGATTCCTCTGAAGAGGCGTCACTAAAATTATGCGTGGTCTCTGACTCAACGCATCTGCCACTATGTTCATTGTTCCCTTTATGTAAGTAATATCGAAATCATACTCTCTAAGAAATTCCGACCAATGTTGTTGTTGCGCGTTCAAGTCGCTTTGCGTAAAGATGTGTTGTAGTCCACAGTGGTCCATTTTTAGTTCAAATTTTCATCCAATAAGGTAATTTCTCCAAACTCTCAAGGAATATACAATGGATAACAACTCCAAATCATGTTTCACATGGTTCTCCTCATTCCTTCTCAACTTCCTGGAGATGTAAGCGATCACTCGACCGTCTTACATCAAGACTCCGCCTAAGACTTCCTTGGATGCGTCAGTGCACACCAAGAAGTCTACATCCATGTCAGGGACCTTTAGTATCAGTGTTGTTATCAACATCTCCTTGATCCTCTGAAATGATTTTGCACATTTCTCGTTCCAAACAAACTTCTTGTTCTTCTTCTGCAATTCAGTAATTGGATTTGCTATCTTCGAAAAACCCTCGACGAACCGTCGATAGTATCCTGCTAAACCCATGAAGCTATGCACTTCAGGGACATTCTTCGGCGTAGGCTATTTCATAATATCCTCGACCTTTTCCGGATCCATGAAGATGCCTTTGCCGGAGATGACATGCCCTAACTAGTGAATCTTCGACTGATAAAACAAGAATTTAGCCAATTTAGCATACAATTTTTTCTCTCAAACAGTGTAGTACCAAGCGCAAGTGTTTGACAAGCTCCTCCATCATCTGAGATTAAATCAAAATATCATCAATGAATACTTGGATGAACTTGTCCAAGTAGTCTTGGAACACCCCATTCATCAAACTCATAAATACACCTGGGGCGTTCGTCGGTCCAAAAGGCAAAGCAGTAAACTCGTAATGTCCAAACCTTTTCTTAAAGGTGGTCTTAGGGATGTTTTCCTCCTTGATCTGTAACTGGTGATACCTTGATCTCAAGTTGATCTTCGAAAACATCTTCTCACCCTTCATCTGATCAAACAAATCATCAATCCTTCACAACAGATATTGATTCTTGATCGTTGCTTTGTTCAATTGAAGGTAGTCAATGCAGAGTCTCCACTACCCATCCTTCCTCCATATGAAAATAAAAGGTGCACCCCTTGGTGGCACACTTGGATTTCTAATTCCTAGGTCCAACAACTCCTTCAGTTGCATTTTCAACTCATGTAACTCCAAGGTCAACATCCAATAAGGCGTTCTTGCTATCGGTTCAGTTCTCGATTTTAGGTCGATGGTAAATTCCAATTCCCTCTTTCACGACATCCTTGGTAACTCGTCAGGGAAGACATCCACAAACTCTCTCACCACCTGAAGGTGTTCTATACCTTCTGCTACTCCCTTCTTGTTTAATGCAAGGATCACATAAAGCTTACATCCCTTGCACATGATCTTCCGTAGCTGCAAGGAAGAGATGAACCTCAGGGAAACGCCCTATTTCTGACCTACAATCACACGTGTTTGTCCCTCATCATCGTCCAATATCAACCATTTCATCTTACAATTGATTATCGCCTCATGTGATTCCAGCCAGTCCATACCGATCACAATGTCATAAGATCCTAAGATCATGATGTACAATTTGGTCCTAGTGACAAACTCTCCCAAGTTAAAGGTACAGCCCATAACCTTCCCACCAACCTTTTGTTTGGCTCCCAAAGACAATTCTACAAGGATAAACTCATCCTGTTCAACTGCCTTTACCTTAATTCTTTTTTGCACTTCACTAGAAATGAAACTCTTGGTAGCACCGGGATCTATCAAAATACTAAGGGTCTAGTCAGCAATGATACCTAATGTATCAAGCACATTCGATTGGTGCTCTTCCTGGCGGTTATTCACCGCTGCATGAATCTGATGGTCCTTTCCCAAATCTCCCACGATAGTGGGTCTGACTGATCCAAATTCTCTAGTCCTCTCCACTGGGAAGTCGTGCTGGTAATGTGGCTCCCCACATGTCAAACACCCTTTCTTTGGTCCAGTACTCTTGGTACCCGAAGTAGAAGCTGATGGCCCACCAACCTGAAACCTTGGTCTGTTATGTTGAACATGCATAAACTATTGCTGCTACAGTCGATGTTGTTGCTAGTGCTGTGGTCCTTGGTAAGGAGTCCATTGTTCTGGTGCTGGTTTTCGAGGTGTAGTGAAAGTGGATCCTCTATGGAAACCACAATATCCTGTTGAATGTCTAGCTGGTGTCTGATGCTGCTGCACACTAGATGACACCTGCCCTATTGGTCTCGTCGGAGTCCATCTCTGAACCCCACTGATAAGCTCCTCTTCTGCTATGAGGGCCTTCTGAATGAAATCATGCAATGTTTGAGGCATCTGAATCCTAACTTTTGCAGTAATGCTAACATTAAGGCCAAACACGAACCTGTTGACCTTAAGTTTGTCGACATTCAGGTACGGAGCATACAGAAGTAGCTCCATAAAATGGGCCTCATACTTGGGCACCATACGACCGCCCTGTCTCAAGGTGTTGAACTCGTTGAGCTGACGCTCAATGAATTCCTCTGACAGATACCTCTCTCGAAACCATTCCTCGAACAGTTCCCATGACATGTCTTTGAAGGCCATGTTCAATTATGGCAGGAGCATCTTCCACCATAGAAGAGAATTCCCCTCCAGTTGAAATACCACCATGCAGACCTTCATGTTGGAGGTATAGTCGTGAAGTGCAAAGCAAATTTCCATATTCTCCAACCATGCCTCGGTGGCTGTGTCATCCGGGGCACCAAAGAACTCAGGAAATTTGACCTTCTCGAGTTCGCGGTGAATGCTACCAGTACCGATTAGAGCACATGGTGGACCCTCAGGGGGTGCCGATTCCCTAGCCACATCTCTATCCAAATGGTTGACCAGTGCCTCCGGCATCTGCTAAAAGGACATAATCATCCCAACCACATCACCCACAACTATTTGTTCCTACCCGAAAACCTATTCGTCTCCCTGGGGGTTAGACCCCTCAGGTGTGGATGCTACTGGGGGCGTCGTGCCTCGTCCCTTAGGACCCCGTCTCCTTCCTCCACGGCGTCTTCTAACCATGATTACCTACACAAATCCATGTCAACTTAATTAGCAACATTATAATAAATTATCAATCAACATAATTTGTAGTGATCCCAAGTCATGGGTTGAACCCACTCTTATACCATATCTAACGACCCCATCGTTATGACTACATGCAACACAATGCAAAATATTATTTTTTAATTTTAAGAAGGAAGGAAACAACGACAACAGTTAAAAAACGTAACTTGACGACGAAAAAAACACACACAGATCAGACAACAAACAACAACAACTCAACATACTAGCACATCAGTCAACTAGACAAACCATGCGATAATCAATAGATAGATACAAACGACTACCCACCCAACACAAGAAAGACAACACCTACAAGATAAAGGTCAACATCAACAAACTCTACACAATGACTTCAGCGACCAATAACTAGGAACCTCTACGACGCGCAAAACCAAACGCATTAAGGCATTACAAAACCAAGTACCAACATCAATTACAATGAACAATACGCCCACATCGGGAAGCACAAGACTCCGACCAGGTTATCATTCACATCTATCCGTCAAGGCACACAATGATCCCCTCATAAGAATCATGTCGTCACAAGGCGATAGGTGTGACAATAAACATGGTGCAATATAACATTTCTAGACCTTTAACCCAAGATAAATCCCTCGCGCTAGGAGACTGAATTAACTGTCAAAAAAATGAAGACTAAACCCAAGCACCCAAACAACAAGTCGACAATATGCAATGAAAATCTGACTACTATAACAATCATACATCACCTTAAATTCCAAAGTAATCCTACATCAACATGGTTAATGGCACCTAGGAATCTAATCTTTAACCAATCATACCTCACATTAATTTCCTGATTCCACATGCGTCATACATTCCTCAAACAAATCTTTCTTTACCATTTATGGAATAATACTTGTTTTTTTTTTTGCATTAAAAAGTGAACTACATTGTCTATTAATATTTGAACTACTTAACATAATAAATATCGCGGTCAACAACCATAGCGCTATCTATTAAATATTTGACATTGTTGTCTATACTATTGTTGTCTAAATTATTGTTGTCCAAATACACGATATTGTTGTCTAAATATCGCTATATTATTGTTGTCTATATTATTGCTGGCTATATTATTGCTAGGAATATTATTGTTGTCTAATATATCGCTATATTATTGTTTTCTATATTAACCAGTCTCTGGATAATTCTATTAATAAACTATTAATAATTATAATGATATTGCTTGGTAAATAACCATAACTATTTGATAAATAAATATCATTGTTTAATAACATTTACTGTCACAATATTTAAAACGCTATCCATGATGATGCTATCCATCAATGTGCTACCAATAAATAAAATCATTGTCCAATAATTGTTAATTTTGTTGTCAACAGTAATCAATGTTTCTATTCAAATGCAATCAGAACACAGTGGTGAAGGCTAGGTGAATTCACCCAAAAAGTCGTGGGGTAAACTCTGTGTAATTTTCCAAGTAATCATGGTTGCATACTATGTAAAGTGCCATGAAGATCATGGTGTGAAGGTTGTGTATGTGCCATGAAAATTTGTGGCGTGGAGGCTGGGTAATATTCCAAGTAAAAAGCAGACATAACATCAAAGACACAGACATAAATAAATTCGCATATATATATATATCAACTCCCATCCATATCATTAAAGAAAAATGCAGACATATCATCAAAACGCAGACCTAAATATAGATTCATTGTCAAAAATCTATACATTGCAACCATTCAACGCAGTCAGACTCAACCATGAATTAGTTGTCCTTAAATTTAAAAACGCTGTCTATACATAAAATTTATGGAAACTGCTATCAGGAATTCATATCAGGAAATGGCTGTAAGGATAGCACTATAATAACATCATTGGAATTAAAGTCGCTGGAATAAATTACCACTAGAATACAATCATTGTCAGACGTATGAAAAGATTCTTGTATAAAATTGTTGTGTTGAGATTCATTGTATAAAGATTCACTATATAAATTCATTGTGTGAAATGGCTACATAAATTTCGCTAGGTGAATGACTATAAAAATTCACTGTGTATTAAGATTTATTGTCATCAATATTATAAGCACCACAACTACAAGTAAAAAAATATTTGGGGTAAAAGTGAAATTGGTAAAGACGAATTCAACTGGACGCATCCAATGGTTGATTCAACAGTAAAAACAATTCCATCTGGATGCCTATAATGGTTATTTCAACAGTAAAATGAAATCAAAATACAGGCACAATAACTCTGGATTAAAAGTTAACAAGAACAATTCTATAATGCTCAGGGTTTCCGTGCTATACTTAGAAAAATGAATGAAGTAAATCACCCAGGGAGAGAGGTAAGACATTGGGCGTTAGAACAACAAAACACAACGCACAAAGGACACAAATGAAGAGACAATCATTCATATAGAAACACAAAGATTTATCATTCAAGGATGTAGGGATGTATCATTCAAGAACAACGATTTATCATTCAACGCAGAGATAAGTAACAGATAGATAGCTAGGCGAAAAATTATCCTTCATCTATTATGCATGCATAGGAAAGCAGGGCATTTAAATATATAAGTCTTTAAACAATGGAGTGACGACTATCGATTCGGCTCCTAGACAGCTGCTCATGCACGAAATAATAACTTGAGGGAAAAGGGACAAAAGATAAAAACTCAATTTTTTTTCGTATTAATCAATAAAAACAAACGAAAAGAAGTCATTGCAATCAAAGGTTGGGTTCTCCATGGGAAATCAATTCAGAATACAGAAAGCATAAGGCTGGGATGACTTTAAGTTCTTTGATCATAAAACACTGGGGTCATCAAGACAAATTGTTGAAGATAAAAATGAAATCTATGGATAGTGTTACGTTGAATAAAACATAATCTCTAAAACCTTAGAAGTACATTACTGAAGGCATAGGAAAACATTTAAACTACCATTCAATACAATATACACATGCGTATCGTAGCTAAATGAGAAGGCTTCGAGTCGTTGTCTCACGCGCGCTCCGTCCATCTCCCTCTTGTCGATTGATGTGACCTCACCGGTACCTCCCAGCCAACACTAGGGGTAATCTTCTTCCCCTTGATCCCCCCAAGCCGCAAAGGGGCCACACACATGATACCAGAGAATGTTATCACCCAACTTGCCTTGCAAGGTCAAACTACCACTCGTTACCCGAGATGGGTATCCCAACTCCCACAAGAGAAGGTTCAATAAAGATATAATTTCAGTAGCGTAACGTTACGCAAAAAGATGAGATCCATACTCCTCCTCCTCCATCCTTTTTATAGAGTTTTCAATTAATTAGTTTTCTAAATTCTCATTAAATTCCTTTTTCATTTAATTAATTTTGAAAAACCTCCCCTGTACACATGTCGCCCGATCCCCTAGTTGCACCAGAAAATCAATTTTATTAATTAATTAAATGTTCCTATTTACCTCATCCACCTAAGATCATTCCTAAAAGCGCTCCTCTGTGTCCCAAAATTCCCTTACACTTCTTAAATGACTTATGCCTTACTTAATTCCTAGTTGAGTTCATAATTAGAAAGTTCCAAAGGAAAGATTCCTTACTAAGTTAGACATTCAACGTTTCCTTTACGTTTCCCCTTTTCCTTAAGTTTCCCTTTTTCTTTAAGTTTCCTATTTCTTTTAAGTTTCCCCCTTTTTCCTTTTTAACTAAAAAATCAATTTATCAAGTGTAGATAAAACAACCATTTACCCTTTTTACCTTTTTAATTAAAAATTAATTTAGCAAGTGTAGATAAAAACAACCATTTACCCTCTTTTCTTTTTAACTAAAAATTAAATTAGCAATGTAGATAAAAACAACCATTACCCATTTTTTAAAATTTAATCCTGCATTATAATTTTGACTTTAATAAATAAGTTTGAATTTCTTAACCCCCTTCTTGTTACATGTTTATTTATTATTATTTTTTTACCACAAGTTCTACTTAGTCCTAGGTTTTAATTTCACTAGGTTGGGCGACATTTTTTTTATTAGGAATTTTTTTTTTAAATCTTACTTATCACATCATTCATTTTAAGGTCAACTAATTTTATTCACTTACGAGTTAAAATCACGACATGCTCTTCAAGATGCACTAGGGTGTCACTCGCCTCTTTTCATTTTCCTTACGCGACCTACCCTTCAAGACGCACTACGTGCTCCAAGGGTGCCAATTGTCTCTTTCTATTTTTCTTGTGTGATGTGCCCTTCAGGATGCATTATGTGCTCCAAGGGTGCCACTCTCCTCTTGACTGAATTTGGTAGACGGAAAACCCCTATAGTCAATACTCCGCCAGGTGATCTTATGGGAGACTAAGGGCCTCTAATGAATAAGGCCCCTGCTTGAATGTGCCCCCCTTAGAATCATAATGAGTGACTCTCATAGTTTGCCCTCATGACATCCTGGGTCTTCTCAAACTAGGTAATCATTAACCTACTGTTTGATCCATGGAGAGAGTGCTAGTAGTATGTGGAAGGGCTTCTTTAACACCTCTCCCTCAAAGTCTTTGGTTGTCGTGCGTGACCCCTCAACTCCACATGTGATTCCGGTCTGAAAGCTATCATCAGCCTGCATCCATCTACGAATCATGTCAGCAATAATAGTCAATCATCATAAAATCTAGTCATATGTACATATGTCACATCAACAACATTCAAACCCCAATTTTCCACTCCCTGACTCGATCCAGAGTCTAAGGGGTTTCATCGATGCCTCTGCATCCTCAATGTCTAGAGTCCTATACACTCAGGAGAACCCAGTCAATAGCACCTATATATGTAAATAAAACAAACTAGCATATCATAAAATCCATCATATCTCATAATCATAATCAAAATGACCAATAGTATAATAACCCGGATCACTTGCAAGCAAGTGTTGTAACATCCCGCTCTTGCACGCACTGAGAGAACTTATTCTTTGAGGACACTTTCTTGCAAGTGATCTGGATTATTATACTATTGGTCGTTTGATTATGATTATGAGGCATTATGATACGATGATATGTTATTTTTCTGTATTGACATAGACAGGTGCAATTGACTAAGTTCTCCTGAGTGTGCAGAACTTTGGACCTCGAGGATGTAGAGGCATCGATGAAACCCCTTGGAATCCAGATTGAGTTAGGGAGTGGAATATTTGGGTTTGATTGTTGTTGATATGACATATGTGCATTTGATTAGATGTTATGATGATTGATTATTATTGCTGACATGATTCATTGATGATGCAGGTTGAAGATAGCTTGATGACCAGACTCACATGTGGACTAGATGGGTCATGCACGACAACCAGAGACTTGAGGGAGAGGTGTGGACAACAACCCTACCACATCCTACTAGCACTACCATTGTGGCTTGAAATGTAGGTTAACGATTAGCTAGTTCAAGAATACCCACGATGTCATGAGGGAATACTGCGATAGTCGCTCACAATGATTTTAAGGGGCACGCAATAAGGAAAGGGCCTTATTCCTTAGAGTCCCTTAGTATCCCAAAAGATCACTTGGCGGAGTGTTGACTCCAGGGTTTTTTTATGTCTACCAAGTCATTCAAGAGGTGAGTGGCACCCTTGGAGCACGTAGTGCATCCCAAAGGGGCACATGGCACAAGGAAACCAGAAAGAGTCGAGTGACACCCTTGAAGAATGTAGTGCGTCTTGAAGGGTACGTTGTGCAAGGAAAACCGAAAGAGGCGAGTGGAACCCTTGGAGCACCTAGTGCGTCTTGAAGGGCACATCGCGTTTTTAACTAGTAAGTGAATAAACCTAGATGGCCTTAGAATGAATGATGTGACAAGTAAGATTTAAAAACAATTTTTTCCTAATAAAAATGTCACCCAGCATAGTGAAATTAAAATCTAGGTCTAAGTGACACTTGTGGTAAAAAATAATAATCATAATTAAACATGTGACCAGAAGGGGGTAAGAAATTCAATTAATTTATTAAAATCAAATTATATTGGGGGATTAAAATTTAAAAAGGAAATAATTTTTTTTTTTCTACATGTGCTAATTAAATTTTATTAATTAAAAAGAAAAAGGGGTAAAAGGTGTTTTTTCTACACTTCCTAATTTGAGTTTTAATTAAAAAGGGAAAAGAGGGAAACTTAAAAGAAATAGGAATAATTAAATAAATAATCAAATTAATTTCTGGTGCAACTAGGGGGATGGGTGACATGTGCATGGGGGAGGTTTTTTCTGATTAAATTAATGAAAAATAAATTATATGATAATTTGGGAAAGAAATCACTTAAAAACTCTATAAAAAGGATGGAGGAGGAGGGGTATGGATTTTATCTTTATCCATAATGTTACGTTGTTGAATTTTTTCATTGACTGAACTTATCTTGTGGGAGTTGGGATACCCAACTTGGGTAACGAGTGGTAGTTCGACCTTGCGAGGTGAGCTGGGTGCTAGATGGTCACTGGTATAGTGTGTGTGGCCCCTTGTGGCTCGGGGGGCTCAGGGGGAAGAAGAGTACCCCTAGCATTGGCTAGGAGGTACCGGTGAGGTCACATTGATCGGAAAACAAAAGATGGATGGAGCCCGCAGGACAAAAACTATTAGCAATCGTGTTTGGTGTAACGAACTGCCTTGTTACGACAACCATTCTAGAGATAGGTGCAATTTTTTTTTTTGTGTGTGTTACGGTGTGTGCGCGCGTGTAGAGGTAGCAACATACGGAACGACACGATGCCACCCGAAAAACAACAAGACTCAATCACGAAGTTCAACGCAAGAAGACTGAAGGCCTCAATGAAAAACTACAACGACACAACCATAGGCAGAGGTGCACTACGCAGACATTCAGTGACAAGGCAAGACTGACCACTAAAAGCGACTAACCTCCCACCCGTCCTACCCTGCAAGGTTAGGACCTCCAAGACACATAATCAACGCTCAAGCCCGGTTTCCCATCGTCTTTAACCATTTAAGGTCTCAGGGCTGGCGACTGTTCTGAGGAACATGGAGGTGTCTACATCCCACCCGAACACAACCGACCAAGAAACCAACTGACCACAATTAAGTGCAAC